>ML406317.1:33120-194469 GCA_005239525.1 Nicotiana knightiana
TTTCTGAGCTTACATCAATTGACTTACGATGTACTCTCACGTACGAAAACATGGGGTGTAACATCATTTACCCCTTTGGAACATTCGTCCTAGAATGTTGACTAATGCACTTTTCCATATCTTAAGAAATAACTCTTACGAATAATTTAATAATTGTCTTTGCCATCTAGGTATTTGTTCGGTGAATAAATCAAAAGGCTAGAACATTCCCCCTTTAGGCCTCTTTCTCACACCACGACTTGTGGTCGAACTCCTTTCAATGTCGTAACTCTTTCTGCCTTCTTTCATGAAGCCTAGATAATTCTAACCTTGAATGTGCACCAATGCGACTCTTATCTCCTTTTTTATTTCTTGTTAGATTTTAACATATCTTTATGATTCACTTGGTGAAGATATATTGTACTATGACAAGCTGTCCCTCTGGGCATCTATAGGTGTACTAAAGTTCTTTGTTTGGTATTTTGTTGAACTTACGACTATTGCTATATCTTGTTTCATAGCCTCATTTATCTATGCTTATGGATTTACCACTACTAGGTAGGTCATACTATACCATAACTCTTGCTTCGGTTTATTATTATAGAGACATGCCACCCAACTCCAGGTTTTTCTCTCACCGCTTATCCTATATGTATAAATCTAAGCCATTTAATGCTTCCTTATTACCGTCCATATTACTAATGAGAACATAATCTCATCTCATACTTTGTAACTTTCATCCATTCATTGTTGATTCACCTTCATATTGATCTATAATCTACCACTGATAATTTAAAATCTCTTATGTAATATATCATCACTAGGGTTCACGTCTCATCAAGGAATATCTGAAGTGATTTTCCTTATCCACTTAGGGATGATACTATACTCCAATAACTGTATTTCATAGCATCCCAATGTGATTCATCTTATGGGGGTATTCTAATCCCGTGCAGTTCGTGAAATCCTTATTCTCAAAATCATTACTCAATCAAAGGCCTAAACGTCATCCTCTTATCATTTATCACAGTTATACCCTTACTTTACTACCAGAGTAGCATTCCATATTTTCTAAATGCTCCTAGTTTTAAACTCATTTGAGTTCACTCATGCTATACTGATCTTTTTATAACTTTATGGAAAGCATCAACTCTCTTGTTGTGATGGGTTTAATTCCGAGGACTTACCTATTCTCGTCACCTTCTCACTCACCTTTTCTTATCCTTACTCCTATCTATCTAAAACCTTGTTGCTCTACATACTTTAGCTTGCGACCTACGCATATCTATTTATACTACTCACAACATTCCTTTTAACATGCTAGCACCATAGATTTCCTTTCATGCCTTCCCAGTTGTCTTTAAATGTAAGCAATTACTTTTCCTAGTCATTCTGCCACTTGTTGTATGGATACTTGGCTTATCTTAGTTCCCATGAATACTTCAGTTCACTGTATCTCATATGATCTCAATTATCAACTCTTGATTTTTTTTCTTCTTCCCATTCATTACCCACTATAGGTGACACTAACTTATGGAGTGTATACAATATTATAGTTAGACTGCTGTGACAAGACCATTTCATATTTAGGTCACTATGCTTATGTTCAAGACTTGTTACTTATTTATTAAGTTAGTCTTTCATTGTAATGATTAGGGAAGACCCTTTGACTTTTGTAAAGTCGTGATTTTATTTCATTGTATACCCCACGGTATTTCTGATGTTCTTACTTGCCTATAATTGTCCTTAGTTACTTACCTTCGCACCCTTGTGCTCGTAAGTTGCTTCTGAATTGAAATTTTAGTTGTCTCCTTAGTGGAAACCTCTTTTATTTTTGCAACACTTATACGGTACCTTTAACTACCCAACCTCTATATTAACATTACTCAAGGATAACAATGGCATCATAGCTACTAGATTTAATTCCCTATGTTGGGTTTCACTACGTTTATCTTGCACGATCTATTGATTTATCTATGACCTCTTGTTTAGCTATAACTAGGCTCTTTCTGAATCAACTATAGACTACTCGTTAGTCCACTCTCATATCTGTATTTTATGTAACACCTCTTGGGTTATGTCCTTTGTGTTAACTTACCTCTCATACGAGATCCTTATGTATCAAGTGTTCATTTCCACTTATTTATCAATATCGTCGAGTGCGAAAACCTTATTGATTTTCCCCAACATGATGCTTGCATAATGTTCTGCAGTCATATTATATCTATAAGATCTGAATAAATGCAATCTCATTCCTTTCACCTTTTTACCACATTCTTCCTTTACAAGTTGATATTTACCTCTTCATCTTTGGCGTTCACATCTTCACTGAGATATTACTGGCCTTACGGTAACCCTTCTACACCAGGTATAATTGAATTTCTTACGCACAAGGGTGACACCTGGTGTAACTGGCACATTTAGTCCCTTAAGCTTAACTCTGCTCATAGTGCTTGCTTTAGGGAAGCGTTTTCGTGAATGACCTTTAAAGGTTATTTTTCTATTGTTCATTCTATTACTGTCGAAACACGATCTCTGAAATGATGCCGACTATTACCAATTCCTTCGGTCCCTAATTCATGTTTAGTTTATCTTGTTCACTAGCCCATACTAATTTCTATTACTTTGAGGGTGTCACTCTTCCTTCTGGTAACCATGTTTGAGTCACCAACTCATTTCTTGAAATGAGGGTATGGCTTTATGGCTTATACTTTTATTGTCTCACGGCATGTCTCCTCTTGTCTTTTCCTTTACTTGACTATAGAGTCTGTCGTCCTGTTATATTTTGATTTACCATTATCACTCATTTATCACATCTTACTGATAATGTTTCATTAACTCTATTCAATTATCCTGCTAATATTTCTGTATGTCACCTTATTATGAAGACTTCAACAAAATGTTCCTTAACTTTTTGCTCCCCATGCTTCATCTCACTTATTCTTAGGGACGCCTAACATTCTCTCTCTCTCTCTCTCTCTCTCTCTCTCTCTCTTTTTACTAGGGGCAGGAGTTATACTAAGGTAAATATTTAACCCTTCTAGGATTCCACTTCCTATCTTCTAAATTTTCTGAACATTCTAGTATTCATATCCGGCTATATTATTCTAGAGTGCACTATTTGGCTATTTCCCAATGAGAACTATTACCATGTTCTGCACTACCCTTCAAAAGTGTTAGATAATGATAACAATCCACCCTTAATTTTGGGTTACTCTAACCCTAGTGGGATCCTAATATCCTATCCTGCTCTTTAACTATATCTGTTAACTCCTATATACATAACTGAGATGGGTGTGGACAATTGTACATAGCTCTATTATTATTGAAGGTAACTCATAATACTTATATTTATCTACCTCAATTGTAAATACTGATAATCTTTATTAACTAGGTACCTCGTAGCCTTCTTCATCTTACTTCTTTTACTTGCTGAAACTTGTATCTACCTTTCGATTCTCTTATTTTCTTTTTACTATATGGGTGGATAGATATTCTTGCCTCAGAGCTCCTTATCAAGAAACTTAAACATCTTATTACACACATGATCTACTGAAGACCTCACATTTACTCATCATAAGCATGATGCAAAATTGAGTTCCTCTGACTCAAATCTTCCACAACCACATTGGAATCTCTTACCATCCATCTTTCTAGATGTATGCATCGTCGTATTATAAATAAGATAGAATTGAGGAAATTGTGTTATTACGATTGAGCTCTATCACACAATCTAGAGTAAGAAGAAAGAGCAACAGTCCTAAATGCCCTGTAGCCTCTTGCTTATAAGTGTGGTGCACAACACACCCATAAACAAGACTCGCTAGACACGGGTCATAGACAACCCCTAAGACAGACCTGCTCTAATACCAAGTTTGTCACGACCCAAACTGGAGGATCATGACTAGCACCCGGGCCATACTTGCCGAGCACCAACGTACATTTTATCTAACCTTCTTATTATCTTTAAGGGATAACGAGATCAATATAAATGGTAGATATGGATCATGAACATACATCACATAGGATGACAAGATTGCTAAGAAACTACATAAAAGGTACGAGCTACAACGTTGCCATGAAAGACTATACAACAAAAATTAGCCAACAAGGCATACCAAACTATACATGAGTCGACACCTGACTATGAGACTCTAAAGGATCATAAGTAATGCAACATAGCCGGAACAGGGCCCGACATACCCATAATATCTATAACAAAAATGCATACCAAGACCACCGCAAGTCCGGAGAAGGAATCTCGCCTATAACCGCTAAACTGGAAAGCCTATTGTGGTGGGGGAGCTTTGTCTACCTGTCTATCAAGACATGCAGCACGACATGCAGCGTCCACAAATAAAAGGACATCAGTACGAATAAAGTACTGAGTACGTAAGGCAGGAAAGCATAAATAAGAACAGTAATGTAAAGAGAGATGTAGGAGATACAACCTGTAGCATCTGAGTGCTTCTAAGAGACATTAACATGAAATGCATGATACATATATACACATAATCTTTTTAAAAATCCGCCTGTGTTGGCATCATCATCATCATATCATACCCGGCCTCAAAGAGGACTCGGTACACCCAATTGATCAGTGGTTGCACAATAGGTGCCATACCCGGCTGACTATAGCGCGGCTCGGTAGAGTAAAATAGATACATATATATAATGCATGCAGGACTCATTGGAATCATGTTCTGAACATTTCGGAGCGACGTAAGGTCGATATTCTCCGAACATATCATTAAGGATAACTCTTCATCGAGAATCTTATAAGAATTAGGAAGTACCAACAACATTGATAACATAAGAATAAGAGAAGCAACCTCAATATCAATTGTTCCATAAGAAGGGAAACAATGTAAGTACTGCTAGCTTCTAAGAGTAGAGTATCTTTAGAAGCTCGTTTATTGCATTATGTACAATTGAGTCGTGCAGAAGAAGGAAAGAGATAGACTCATATACCTTGTATATGCTTCCCCAACCTCAAGCTACGCAAATATCACAACTCCTTAATCTACAATAAGAGAAACGACACTATCGTTATTGTTTAAGCGTCATAACTATTATGTATCGACCACAAGCTATTTTACGATGAAACAGACATCACCTCCCCTATTTATATGACTTCACACAAGTCAAAAAAATCACCAAACAGCCCAATCAATATCAATAATAATCATATTGAGCCTCCCAAAATAGTCCACACATAACCTAATCACTTCACACATAAGACGACCACCGTAGTCGTGTTAAACGACCCGGAAATGTTACAACGAACGACAAGATCACAACCCTACATCTATCTGGTGTTTCTCCACACTCTTCCTCCTCCAAAACTCCGCAAAACAGTAGTACAACACGCAGCCCAACAACAACACAAAACAGTCCGCTACAAGTCAAATAACTCGAACTCACGGCTTCCGATCACCGTCCTGTGAGTTCTAACTATTAGGAAACATATTTATCAACCTTCCTTGATATTTAAACACTTAAATACAATATTATACGTTTATTAACTATGAAGTACCTTCCAAAACTCTAACTATAAAGAAAAAGGAGAGGCGGTATAATGACACTTACGTCGTAGGGATCGTTTTGATGTTATTGCTTCTCGATTTATTGCCCGGAATGATAATCTTCTTTGAAACCCTAGAATATAGATTGAGGTTATGTTTATGGGTGTTCTTTGGTCGTTTCATTCTGAATAATAAAGAGAAAGCCGACCTAAGGTTTATATTTATCAAGTTTGGAAAAGTCAAAGAGGTGCTAGCTTGGCACCCTAGGATTGGTCCATCTTCCGATGCTTATATCTTTTTATCCAGATGTCGTATGAACGAACGGTTAAGAGAATTAGAAACTAAATTACAAGACCTTATTTTGGTATATTATATGTCCCAATAAGACCTCATATAGAACATGAAATGTATTACTCAAAAAGCTCTAGTGATCCACCTACTTGTCACTTAAGATGTTTGCGCAGTCTCGCGAAACTGCAAATATCTCTCTACTCCTACGTCATATCGATGAACGGTTTAATGAATTGTAAACTAGACTCATCGATCTTAAATTTGGATGGTAGATCATCCAATATTTCCAAGTACATTGGGATAAAATGTCAGTTACATTTGACCTAATTTTAAGCACATTATGAGTGTAACTTGTGAAGACCTTTGCCGACTTTTGTTCCACAACTTGCTTGACTTCAAAATGTAGAACACAACTATCATACGATAAAAATTAACTCATATAATAGCCTCCTTATCATTTAATTAACCATAGTATCACCCTAAAGTACATGTTATAACATTCCAAACTCGTCGACTTTCGATGAAACTTATTTTCTTCAATTGGTTTAGCTTCTAAGCTTTCTAACCCTCTTGGTACTCGTTATTCATGATTTTAAATATTTGTAACCTCCAATATAACATGATTAAATACTTTATATTCCATAAAATATAATCTTATTTATGAGCTTACATAAATTGAGTTACGATGTACTCTCCCGTACGAAAACATGGGGTGTAACATCAATATCATGAAATAAACTTTATCAACTTACGTATTTTCTGAGACCCATGAATAGACGATAGAATAATATGAAATATGGGAATTCAAGAATATAGACATCTCTAATACTTCTCTGAATAGAGTCATTTATGGAATTTGTTCATTTTCTCGTTTCGTTCGTGTCGTATAGATCATGCCAAAAAGAAAGAAGGGATAGCCTTAACATACCTGGAGTAGGAAAAAATTCGTATATTATTCTTGAAAAAGTTTGCACCGTACTTCTTTAGAACCGCAAAAGTTTACGTTGCTACGGTTCCAATAATTCTCATTGGAATTGTTTGGTTGCAATAAGTTAGGTTGAAATCTTGTAGGAATTGCTTGAAAATCACGTTGTTGTTGTGTTTTAGAACTGATTGTTGAGTTATGATAAGGAATTTTGTAGGAATTTGATGTAATATTTTGTGTTCAAGCTAATAGAAAGGAAGTGTTATGTGATTAACACATCTCTTTGCCACCAAGCCAAAATGACTAAGAGTCATTTGTCCCAAAAGTGGCATGCTGCCATGTTAAAGGTAAGGTTCCTTAAGCTTATCCAATTTTTAATTAATTAATAATTTATTAATCTCCCACTAACCAATAATTAACCAATTACCCACATACTTAAGAATTATCCCAATTACTTAAAATACTACTTATTTTTAATATACCCTTATACATCATACTATTATGGTCATACGATACCTTGTATGGTACTAGTATATAAATATCGGGTATTAATACTCGACCCGTATTTTATCCCAATATGCCAAACTTGGACGAAAAATTTATTTTCTTTGACTTGCTTCCCCTCTCACCTTCACGAATGTACTCATCACTTATTTAAAATAGAATAATCCTTATAATTTCCAAATAATCTTTTCCTTGGACTGATGTCAACTACCTTACGACAAATTCAACGTACAATACTACAGGGTGCAACATCGTCGTACTTTAATATTGCAAAACATAATATCGACGTAATATTGCGGGGCATAACATCATTCCCCTCTTTGGAACATTCGTTCTAAAATGTTGACTGATGCTCTTACCATTTCATAACTTATAGCTCTTGTGAATACTTTAATACTCTCCTCGCCATTTAGGCAGTTGTTCAGTGAATAATCGAAAGGCCAGGGCATTCCACCCCCCTTTAGGCCTCTTTCCCACACCATGAATTGATCGAATTTCTTCAAGTCTCATAACTGTTGCTACCTTCTATCATGCAGCCCTTACAATACTGACCTTGCAAGTGTGACTTTGAAACTTTTCTCTCCTTTTTCCTCCCAGCTTTTAGCCAATATCTCGGCCTTACTTTGTAAACATATGCAAGGCTTAATAGGATGCCTCTCTGGGGATATATTGGTGTACTGAAGTTCTTCGCTCGGTACTATGTAGAACTTGCGAATATTGCTATATCTTATTTTATAGACCCGTTTATCCACCCGTATGACTTTACTGCATCAATGTAGGTCTTACTATACCATAACTATTACTTCAATTTATCATTGCTGATGTCTGCTACCAAATTCCATCTTACTCTCATTGCTTATCCTATATGCATAAATCTAAGTCCTTTAGTGTTTCTTCATCACTATTCATATTAAGAATGATGTTCTAATCTCATGTCATACTTGTAACTTTTATCCATCCATTATTGATTCACTTTAATATCGATAAATTGACCCCTTATGTAAAACTGTCGCTAGGGCTCACGTCTCATCGAGGAACATCTGAAATGATTAGACTGATCCGCCTGGGGCGATACCAAGCTTTCATAATCGTATCTCATAGCATCCCAATAGGATTCACCTTACGTGGGTATTTTAATCCTGTACAATTCATAAAATCCTTCTTTTTATTCTTCAAATCTACTTTTGTCACAATTACATCCTCATTCTATTACCAGGGCGACATTCTATCTCTTCTAAATGATACCAGTCTTAGACTCATTTGAGTTCATTCGGCTATACTGAGCTCTCTACAAATTAGACAAACCATCAATTCTCTTGTTTTCATGGGCTTAATCTTGAGGACTTATCCCTTCTCATCACCTTCTCACTCACCCTTTCTTATATTTACTTTTGTCTTCCTAAAACCTTGTCACTTTACCATACTTTAGCTTGCGACCTATACATAACTATTTATACTATTCGCAACCTTCCTTCAATCTTGCTTGCACCATATATTTCCTTATGTTATTCTGGGATATAAAGCGAGACATGACATCATCCCTAACTCTGCTTTACTCTCTTAACTAGACATCTCGGTACCTAGAAACTATAGGCTGGAAGATATGCCACTTATGATGTCGCTATCAATACAGAATCCTAACGTTTCTAGCCTTCTGTCTGAAGTATGGACTATTCACGATCTCCTACCTTTGAGTATCTCATACGTTGTTCACCTTTTCCTTACTTACCTTAAAATATCGTATTGTATCTTCTATCTCTTTCATGACCTCCCTTCTACCTAGGTGTAATTCACGTCCATAACTTGAAGCTCTATTATAATACTTGCACCTCTGGTGCATACACAATCTGGTGGGAGCTTCGCACTAACTTTTTATGAGGCTAGTACTTTTCTAACTGGCTTTATCATAGAGTCGTTATAGAATATGGCTGTTTTACTATCTCTCTCGTACCTCTGATATAAAGAGTGATTCGGCTATGTTCTCAATCACGATTCCTATAATTTTCTGGGTCCAATAATCAGACTTCCTGATTTAATTAGTTGATTAAACTCTTTAGTTTCCTCTTTCTTCTGATCGGCCTTTATGTCGGCTTAAGTTATCTCCCGATCTGTGGTTTATGGTATTAATTATTCTGTTTAGCCTTTCATGGGCACTGAGGAATATACATGATACAATCCTTTAACAGTTAATCCTTCGTCTATGACCTAGGTGCAATTCTTTCTATACGTTTTCTTTCTTTTAACGTATAGCTCCGAACCCTTAAGTGAGTTCATAACGTAACCCACTCTGGATCATTGATCGAATAATTTCTTTCGTTCCATCTTAGCTTTCTTTCAACATAAGCTATTACTTTTCCTGGTCTTTCTGCCCCCTTGTTGCGTCCATACTTAGCTTATCTTAGTGCCCACACATGCAAGAGTTTTCGTGCAACTCATATGATCTCGAATATTACCTTTAATTTTACTTCCCGTTAATTAGCCACGGTAGGTGCCACTTCCTTATGGAGTGCATATATCGTTGTTATGAGATTGTTGTTATAAGATCACTTCCTCTTTAGGTCACTGAGCTTAGGTTGAAGCCTTTCTCCTTACTTCCTCAGCTAGTCTTTCATTGTAGTACTTAGGGAGGACCCTCTGACTCTAGTAATGTTGCGAGCTCGTTATATTGTATACCAGAAGAATTTTTTGATGTTCTTACTCGCCTATAAATATCCGTAGTTACATACCTCTGTCCACTTGTGCTTGTGCGATTGCTTCTGAACTGAAGTATTGATTGTCTTCCTAGTGGCATTCTTTTTTATTTTCGTAATACTCATACGATACCTTTAACTACCCCAACTCCTATCTGAATATTTCTCAAGGGTTCTGATTTCATATCTGCGAGACTGAATTCCCCATGTTGGGGTTCACTATGTTTATCTTGCACGATCTGCTGATTTGTCGGTAATCTCTTGTCTAGCCATGACTAGGCTCTTACTGAATTAACTACTAATTACTCGTTGGCCCATTGTTATATCAATATCCCATAAAATCTTTCTTAGGTTATTTCCTTTATCGTAACTCACCTCACGTACTGGCTCCTTATCTATTAGTAACATCCAGGACAGGAACCTTTACTTCCTTTTCTTGACGTCGTGCTTACATAATGTTCTGGAATCGTAACATATATGTAGTATTTGGATAAGTGCAATCTCATTCCTTTTTTATTTTTATTTTTATTGCATTCTTCCTTTGCTATTCCATAGTTACTAGAACCACGAAATTCTGACTTAATGCCACATCACTCCATATTCCCATCTTTAGGGGAGTACTAAGATCTAGAGCTACGACGAGCTACCTATAGATATTTTACCTCTTTCTCTTAGGCGTCTTTTCACATCATCGATGACCCTTATTCGCCTTGGGGTAATCGTTCCGTACCAAGGATAACAAATTTCCTTACTCGCGAGGATGACACTTAGTATAACTGGAACATAAAATCCCTTAAGCTTAACTTTGCTCACATTCCTTGATTTAGGGAAGCGTCTTGTGGAGTGACCATTCTCTGAATTCATCATGGATCTTCTTCTATTGTTCATTCTATTATTTCCATAATGCGATATGAAATTCTCATGATGCTGACTATTATCAAATCACTCATTTCCTAATTCATGCTTAGTTTACCTTGTTCACCAGTCCATACTGATTGCTATTACTCTGGGGTCTAAGTTTTCCTTCTGTTAATCACGTTAGAGTCGCGAACTTATTTATTGAAATGAGGATATGACTTTATGGCCTATACTGTTTTGTTGTCTTAAGGCCCATCACCTCTCGTCTCTTTCTTCATTTGACTATAGATTATGTAACACTCTACTATTTCCATGCATGTATCACATCTCACTCATACTACTTCATTATCCCTCTTCGTACTTCCCTGCTAATATTTCTATCTATCACTTTATTCTGAAAACTTTAACAAGACATTCTTTCGCTTTTACCTCCCCTTGCTCCATCTACTGGCTCTTCGGGCTGCCTTACATTCCCCCTCTACTAGGGATGGGAGCCACACTAAGGTAATATTTATCCCTTCAAGGTTTCCGGTTCCTATCATTCTAGTACTCATGGCTAGCTGTACTATTTTAGAGTGCACCATATGGGTGCCTCACAGGGAGATCTATTAGCACATTTTCAATATCATTCGGCAATGTCAACTAACGCAAACAATTCATCTACCATTTTGGGTCACTCTAACCCCAGCTGGATCCTGATATCCCGTCCTTCTCTTAAATCATATATATTAGCTCCCATAGGGAATAACTAAGATTGGTGTGGCCAATTCTACATACCTCTGTTACTGTTGAAGGTAACTCAAAAGGCTTATATTCCTCTGCCTGAATTGTAAATACTGTTAACCTTCATTAACTGGGCGCGTCGTACCCTTCTTCACCTTGCTTGTTTTACTTGCTGAAACTTGTGTCTACCTTCAGGTTCTGTTATTCCATTTTACCGTAAGAGTGGATAAGTATTCGTGCCTTAAAACTCCTTATCAAGAACCTTACACCTTTTAGTACACGCATGGTCTGCTGAAGACCTCACATTTACTCATCATAAGCATGATGCAAAATCAAGCTCCTCGGACTCAACATTTCCACAGTTATATCTCTTACCGACCATATTTCTGAATGTAGGTATCGTTGTATTACGAATAAGATAGAGTTTTAGGAAATTGAGTTCTTACAATTGAGCTCTACCACACAATCTTGAGTAAGAGGAAAGAGTGACAGTCCTAAATGCCCTGTAGCCTCCGGCTTATAAGTGTGGTGCACGACACACCCATAAACAAGACTCTACTAGACACGACTTGTAGACTCCCTAGGACAGAATTGCTCTGATACCACTTTTGTCATGACCCAAACTGATGGGCCGTGACCGGCACCCGGTACCTACTCAATCGAGTACCAAAGATAATGTATCTTTTTATGTCATACTATTATAGATAACTGAGCCGGAAGGCTATTGTGAGATAAATTGAATACAACATGTGATACCAACTTATACATAAGATATACGGGCCTATAAGACCAAAATAACCACTCGTACACTGAAATAGGCCGACAAGGCCATACAATATTTTACGTACATGACATCTATCTACAAGCCTTTAAGAATACATAATTTTCATAAAGGTCGGGACAGAGTCCCGCCATACCAAACAATACAAGTCTAAATCATATTAACCAAACAAGCAACTCTGAATCAAATGGAGCGCACCAACATCTTTCGCTGAGCTTATAGCCTACTTGGAGGGCTCTCGAACTGTCTATCAGGACCTGCGGGCATGAAACCTAGCATCCCCAGGCAAAAGGGACGTCAGTACAAATAATATACCAAGTATGTAAGGAATAAAAATCAGTAAATAATAGACATGAGAGAAACATGGAGTAAAAGACTCGACATGTACGTTTGCATAGCTCTATGAATTATTTCATTTTTATAATGTCATGCATATGCGTATAAAGGTCATACCATGCATAGGTATATGCGTTCATAATATCATCAAGCCTCTGAGGGCATCCCATCATATCATCTCGGCCACTGTGGGCAACATCCTCAACGTATACCAGCTGATCAGGTGGTGGTACGTATATAACGCCGTAACCTTTTCCCATATCCCATATTATATATATATATATATATATATATATATATATATACATATATATGCGTATATAACACCATCTGGTCATGGGTCAATGTACATGTATAAACGAATGCAATGCATGAGAAGTACGTTAATAAAATCTCTCGGAACGTCATAAGACCATTATGCCTCTGATTTATATCATGAAATAAACTTTATCAACTTACATATTTTTTGAGACCCATGAACATACGATAGAATAATAAGACATATGGGAATTCAAGAATATAAACATTTCTAATACTTCTATGAATAGAGTCATTTATGGAATTTGTGCATTTGCTCGTTTCGTTCGTGTCGTATTGATCATGCCAAAAATAAAGAAGGGATAGCTTTAACATACCTGGAGCTGGTAAAATTCCATATAGTATTCTTGGAAAAGGTTGCACCGTACTCCTTTAGAACCGCAAAATTTTACGTTACTATGGTTCTAACAATTCTCGTTGGAATTGTTTGGTTGCAAGAAGTTTGGTTAATCTTGTAGGAATTTCTTGAAAATCACGTTGATGTTGTGTTTTAGAACTGATTGTAGAGTTTTGGTAAGGAATTTTGTAGGAATTTGATGTAATGTTTTGTGTTTAAGATAATAGAAAGGAAGCGTTATGTGATTAACACATCTCTTTGCCACCAAGCCAAAATGACTAAGATTCATTTGTCCAAAAAGTGGCATGCTGCTACGTTAAAGGTAAGGTTCCTTAAACTTATCCAATTTCTAATTAATTAATAATTTATTAATCTCCCACTAACCAATAGTTAACCGATTACTCACGTAATTAAGAATTATCCCAAATCACTTAAAATACTACCTATTTTTAATACACCATTATACATCATACTATTATGGTCATATGATACCTTGTATGGTACTAGTCCATAAATATCTGATATTAACGCTCGGCCCTTATTTTATCCCAATATGCCAAACTTGGACGAAAAATTTATTTTCTTTGACTTGCTTCCCCTCTCACCTTCACGAATTTACTCATCACTTGTTTAAAATAGCATAATCCTTCTAATCTCCAAAATAATATTTTCCTTGGACTGATGTCAATTACCTTACGACAAATTCAACATACAATACTATAGGGTGCAACATCGTCGTAATTTGATACTGTGAAACGTAATATCGGCGTAATATTGCGGGGCGTAACAACAATCCTCCAGAAAGAGGGGTGGATTTGGCTGAGGGTCACTTGATACTTTCTGTAGAACTCTATGATGACTGGATGGAGGGGACCTAGCATGAAAGGGTAAGTGTAAACACTGAAGAACCCTTCCACGTGGGTAGTGATAGCTTCTTCAGGGGACGATATCACGCCCTCTTTATTTTCCCAGTTGCACTCCTTCTTCACTTGGTTGAGGGAACCCTTGGATATCGAGCATATGTATCTCGATACTGCTTCACATCGACCGTGGCCTGATGAGGTTTTCTCGATTTTGAAGTCGGAACTGATGAGACATACCCAGGGAACACACTCCTCAGGGTGTGGCTCCACCGTTGTTTTCTTGTCGTCGGCCGAGACGAGGAAGCAGTTTCTTTTTGTGGAACAATCTTTGACGTCTTAGCCATGTGGTTTTTAAGGGTAAAGAAGACTGGAGATGATAATATTTGGTGTTTAAGAAGGGATCAACAATGGAACTCAAAGGCCTGAAGGTAAGAAGCTTGAAGAATGCAAAGAACTTTGAAGATTAGAGTAGAAGAAATTGAAAGTAAAGTTTGAAAGAATGGAAAATGGGCCTATTTATTGGTTTCACAGCAACGGTTCAAAGCTGGTAGTGCCCGATCATCGACTGATGCACATTAAATGCCTGGGGAACTGTACCAATGGGAAGTTTTGATCACCTCTATTTCTTACGTCACATTGCTGACGTCATGAAAAATCAGGGTGAAGTTCAAAGATTCAATTCGTTTCTTGTCATTACATTCCAAAAAATTAGGGGACTATCTGTATACGGTCCACACCGTGCTCACCCAATTATGTTTGATTAATTGAGACCAGGATGGTAGGCCGAGGATCGGTCTCGTGTTATATCAGACCGAGACATGAAGTTGCGGTACCAAGCTCGGGATTCAAACTAACAATCAATATCAACACCACCCAAGATTGTGGACAAACAGAATAGACATTGAGCGAGATAGAATAAAGCCTATTAACGAAAAGTTGAGATTTCCGTGACCGGGCAAGGATCGTGGCGAAAATCCCGGCACGAATCAAATCAAGAACGGTTATTTATCCAATCATAGGATTTCCTTCTGTATTTAGATATGTACCATAAGTAGAATTCCTCTACTATATAAATGGGGGTTCTAATCATTTGTAATCGTCTAATTCTCGCATAACAAAGCAATACATACATTTTCCTTTCTTAAGATCTCTGGTTCTTCAGTTCAGCTCATCTCTTTCAATTACATACATCCATTTGGTTCGAGGGTCAAGTTGCATCTTATACTGGTTTGCTTTATTTTACAGTCAAATTCTAGTATTAATTCTCATATTATTCAATTTTTGCTAGGTGAAATCATGTATCCTTAAAATCACTTATAAATTTAATTGTTATCCGATTTTAAGGGTAAACACAACTCTAGCTATGAAAAAGTTTCAAAATTCACCTTAAATTAAACCATGGTGTTATAGCTCACACCCAAAAAAGAATTTTCTTTGATTCGGTTCAAATTTCGCAACAATTTTGGAAGTGTTGGGACTAGAAATTCTTTTTCCCTAAAGCTATTACGGAGAAAATATTAAAGAATGATGATAGACAACATAGAAAGTCAAAGTTGAATGCCGATATTTCAAAATAACAAGGCTAATCTTGTTCATCCATCTGGTAACGGATGTTCATTTGGGCTGTTTATTTTGGACAAAAGAGACACCTGGCAAGCAGAGGCTAGCAGGTCCACAATCCTCTTCACTCGTGAGAAGTGTGTGGAAGAAATATATAGATAATATTAATTCATTGTATTCCTTAAAAATTCTTTTTGTTTGTTGTAGATAGCTGAATAAGGATAGGACATGTGTATCTATTATAATATATTTTATTCTCTTTGTTTGGATAAAACCACGTATAATGATTAGATGAAATACACAATCTCTACATTTTCTTTTCTCTATGGTATCAGAGATTCAAGGTTTTCTTGATCCTTCTTTCTTCTTCTCAAAGCTTTTAACAACTTTCTTCAATGGCTATTGATGAACTTCAACCTTCATCTGTTTTGAAAACTAATTCTTCATCTAGTACTCGAAATTCTCAATCCATTGTCACAAATGACATTTCTCATCCAGTTTATCTCCATCTTTCAGATTTTTTTGGAATGATACTTGTTAACACCACCTTTTATGGAAGAAGTTATGGAGGATGGAGAAGGGCGATCGTCATAACTCTCTCACTAAAGAACAAGTTGGGGTTCACTATTCGGACTATCATTGAACAAACTGATTCTTCTCCATCTTTAAAATCTTGGAATCGTTGTAATGACATGGTAATCTCTTGGCTGCTTAACTCTCTTTCGAAAGATATTATTGAGAATGTCCTTTATTCAAAGACTTCCAGGGAGATCTGGAAAGAGCTCGAGGATAGGTTTGGGATAAGCAGTGGAGCTATGCTCTATCAACTGCAAAAAGAGCTTAGTGATTTAGTTCAAGATAGTTCTGACATTGCTGGGTATTATACATAAGTGAAGATAATTTGGGATGAACTGGATAGCATGGATTCCTATGTGCACTAAAGTTCTAAGTGCTTTTGTGGAGGAAAAAAATAGGCCCCTCAAATCTGAGCAAGATGGTAGGCCGATTCTGATTTTGATGGGGTTAAATAAGGTTTACTCAGGTGTCAAAATAAACATGCTCGTGGCCTCACCTCTCCCCAACACCAATCATGCATATTCTCTGTTGATTTAGGAAGAGAAGTAGAGGGAGATTCAAGTGGCTCAGCATCCTCTTGACTTTGATTTCATGGATGCAAGACAACATTATAGTGGTAAAATAATTAGTCAATCTTAAAAGAGAGGAAATTTTGAAGTAAAAAGAAACAACATTTTGCTCGTACTGTAAGAAGCCTGGACATACTGTTGAGCAGTGTTACATGATCATCGACTTTCAAGCAGATTTTCAGTTCACTAAGAATAAAAGGTTTCATAGTGGAGCACAAGGACATGCAACAGTCACAATGGATGATGGCACAAATCAGTCAGTTCAAAATTCTGAGAGTGGTATCACAAGAGCAATACAACAACCTTTGCCAATTGCTTTAGCAGGTTAAGTTTGCAACACAAGGTTAATGTCACTTCCAATTGTGCTGGTATACCTAACCATTCTCTCTCTCTTCTTTTTAATATTATTGTTTGGATCCTAGACTCAGGAGCTTCCGAGCATATAACATGTGATTTCAGTTTATTAATCAACATTCAACTCTAATCAAGCAAGTCTTTGTCGATCTTTCTTACTCATAAAGGGTGAGGGTCACTCAGGAAGGAAGTGTTCAGATCCTACCTGATCTTGTGTTGATTAATGTCCTCTTTGTTCCTATTATGTATCTATTATAATAGATTTTATTCTCTTTGTTTTGTATAAAACCATGTACAATGATTAGATGAAATACACAATCTCTACATTTTATTTTCTCTATGGTATCAGAGCTTCAAGGTTTTCTTGATCCTTCTTTCTTATTCTCCTACCTTTTAATAGATTTCTTCAATGGCTGTTGATGACCTTCAACCTTCATCTGTTTTGAAAACTAATGCTTCAACTAGTACTCGGAATGCTCAATCCACTGTCACAAATGACTGTTCTCATCCATTTTATCTCTATCTTTCAGATTTTTCTGGAATGATACTTGTTAACACCACCTTTTATGGAAGAAGTTATGGAGGATGGAGAAGGGCGATCGTCATAACTCTCTCACTAAAGAACAAGTTGGGGTTCACTATTCGGACTATCATTGAACAAACTGATTCTTCTCCATCTTTAAAATCTTGGAATCGTTGTAATGACATGGTAATCTCTTGGCTGCTTAACTCTCTTTCGAAAGATATTATTGAGAATGTCATTTATTCAAATACTTCCAGGGAGATCTGGAAAGAGCTCGAGGACAGGTTTGGGATAAGCAGTGGAGCTATGCTCTATCAACTGCAAAAAGAGCTTAGTGATTTAGTTCAAGATAGTTCTGACATTGCTGGGTATTATACATAAGTGAAGATAATTTGGGATGAACTGGATAACATGGATTCCTGTGTGCACTAATGTTCTAAGTGCTTTTGTGGAGGAAAAAAATAGGCCCCTCAAATCTCAGAAATATGGTAGGCCGATTCTGATTTTGATGGGTTTAAATGAGGTTCACTCAGGTGTCAAAATATACATGCTCGTGGCCTCAGCTCTCCCCAGCACCAATCATGCATATTCTCCGTTGATTCAGGAAGAGAAGTAGAGGGATATTCATGTGGCTCAGCATCCTCTTGAATATTCTTTCATGGATGCAAGACAACATTATAGTGGTAAAAGAATTGGTCAATCTTAAAAGAGAGGAAGTTTTGAAGTAAAATGAAACAACATTTTTTGCTCGTACTGTAAGAAGCCTGGACATACTGTTGAACAGTGTTACATGATCATCGACTTTCCAGCAGATTTTCAGTTCACTAAGAATAAAAGGTTTCAGAGTGGAGCACAAGGACATGCAACAGTCACAATGGATGATGGCACAAATCAGTCAATTCAAAATTCTGAGAGTGGTATCACAAGAGCAATACAACAACCTTTGCCAATTGCTTTAGCAGGTTAAGTTTGCAACACAAGGTTAATGTCACTTCCAATTGTGCTGGTATACCTAACCATTTTCTCTCTCTTCTTTTTAATATTATTGTTTGGATCCTAGACTCAGGAGCTTCCGAGCATATGACATGTGATTTCAGTTTATTAATCAACATTCAACTCTAATCAAGCAAGTCTTTGTCGATCTTCCTTACTCACAAAGGGTGAGGGTCACTCAAGAAGGAAGTGTTCAGATCCTACCTGATCTTGTGTTGATTAACGTCCTCTTTGTTCCTATTATGTATCTATTATAATAGATTTTATTCTCTTTGTTTTGTATAAAACCATGTACAATGATTAGATGAAATACACAATCTCTACATTTTATTTTCTCTATGGTATCAGAGCTTCAAGGTTTTCTTGATCCTTCTTTCTTATTCTCCTACCTTTTAATAGATTTATTCAATGGCTGTTGATGACCTTCAACCTTCATCTGTTTTGAAAACTAATTCTTCAACTAGTACTCGGAATGCTCAATCTACTGTCACAAATGACAATTCTCATCCATTTTATCTCCATCTTTCAGATTTTTTTGGAATGATACTTGTTAACACCACCTTTGATGGAAGAAGTTATGGAGGATGGAGTAGGTCGGTCTTCATAGCTCTCTCACTAAAGAACAAGTTAGGGTTCATTGATGGGACTATCACTGAACCAGCTGCTTCTTATCCCTCTTTCAAAGCTTGGAATTGTTGTAATGACATGGTAATATCGTGGCTGCTTAACTCTATTTCGAAAGAGATTATTGAGAGTGTCATTTATTCAAAGACTTCTAGGGAGATCTGGAAAGAGCTCGAGGAGAGGTTTGGGATAAGCAGTGGAGCTATGCTCTATCAAATGCAAAAAGAGCTTAGTGATTTAGTTCAAGATAGTTATGACATTGCTGGGTATTATACATAAGTGAAGATAATTCAGGATGAACTGGATAACATGGATTCCTGTGTGCACTAAAGTTCTAAGTGCTTTTGTGGAGGAAAAAAATAGGCCCCTCAAATCTCAGCAAGATGGTAGGCCGATTCTGATTTTGATGGGTTTAAATGAGGTTTACTCAGTTGTCAAAATAAACATGCTCGTGGCCTCACCTCTCCCCAGCACCAATCATGCATATTCTCTGTTGATTCAGGAAGAGAAGTAGAGGGAGATTCAAGTGGCTCAACATCCTCTTGAATTTTCTTTCATGGATGCAAGACAACATTATAGTGGTAAAATAATTGGTCAATATTAAAAGAGAGGAAGTTTTGAAGTAAAATGAAACAACATTTTTTGCTCGTACTGTAAGAAGCCTGGAGATACTGTTGAACAGTGTTACATGATCATCGAATTTCCAGCAGATTTTCAGTTCACTGAGAATAAAAGGTTTCAGAGTGGAGCACAAGGACATGCAACAGTCACAATGGATGATGGCACAAATCAGTCAGTTCAAAATTCTGAGAGTGGTATCACAAGAGCAATACAACAACATTTGCCAATTGCTTTAGCAGGTTAAGTTTGCAACACAAGGTTAATGTCACTTCCGACTGTGCTGGTATACCTAAATATTCTCTCTCTCTTCTTTTTAATATTAATGTTTGGATCCTAGAATCAGGAGCTTCCAAGCATATGACATGTGATTTCAGTTTATTAATCAACATTAATGAATGAATTAAGCCAGTCTTTGTCGATCTTCCTTACTCACAAAGGGTGAGGGTCACTCATGAAGGAAGTGTTCAGATCCTGCATGATCTTGTGTTGATTAATGTCCTCTTTGTTCCTACTTTTAAGTAAAATCTTCTATCAGCTCCTAAACTTTTTAAACATGTTAATTGTTTACTCATTTTCTACTCTCTTGGTGTAATTTTGCAGGCCCCTTGAATGAAGAGGCCAATGGTTCTTGGTAAAGAAATAAAGGGGATGTACCTACTCCAGTATGTCAAGCATAGTTCCATTTTCAAGCCTAATTCAAATCTCAAGTCTAGTTTCAATTTTTTGAATTCAAAGAAGGACTTATGACTAATTTCTTTTATTTGTAATAGAGCTAAGTTTGGAGTCTTTGGTTGCATTTTTATGTAATGCATAATTTCAAATGATTTAAGCCTATGACATGCTAGATTGGGGTATTTACCCTATTCCAATATGAAAATATTTCATCCATTTCTTGTTCTTCTTCAACTGGTTTATTTAATCATTGTCTAATTTGTGCTAAGGCAGGATAAGTAAAATTACCCTTTTGATCTAGCACAATTTCTTCTAAAGGGATTTTTGAGCTAATTCACGTAGACACTTGGGGACCTTATAAGGTACCTACTCATGATGGATATAGATACTTTCTCACTATTGTCGATGACTTTAGTAGGGGAAATTAGACTTACCTTTTGAGTACTAAGTCTAATGCCTTCACCATTCTCAAACAATTTCTTGCCATGATAGATAGGAAATTTGAAAACAGGGTTAAGATCATAAGATTAGACAATGCCTTAGAGCTTGGAAGCAATGAGTAACGACTGGCCGGTCATTTTGAGTGTTATACCTCTGTTCCCCTATTTACTGCTTATTCTATGCTCAATTGTTATTATGTGACTTGCCAGGGTGGTTGGTTTAGTTCCAGGGATGTTTAGAATGAATTGGGACACTTAGTCTAAAGGTTGGAAGCCTAAGAATCGGCTAGTTGACCGGTTGTTGAATTATATGTAAATGGCTCCGGAATGGGGTTTTGAGGGTTTCGTATGGTGATTTTGGACTTAGGAGAGTGTCCGGATATTAATTTGGAGGTTCGTAGGTGATTTTGGCTTGAAATGGCGAAGGTTGGAAACTTAGATGTTTGGAGAGTTGAGAAGTTTGACTGTGTGTTGACATTGTGGTTACCGGAATTGAATTTGAGTTACGAAAGTTGGAATAGGTTCGTAGTATCATTTATGTCTTGTGTGCAAAATTTGAGGTCAATCAGAGTTTATTTGATAGGTTTCAACATCGATTGTAGAAGTTGGAATTCACTAGATTTGATTAGGCTTGAATTGGGTGTGATTCGTATTTTTGATGTTGTTTTATGTGATTTGAGGCCTCGACTAAGTTGGTATCGTATTTTAGCACTTTTTGGTTTGTTTGGACGAATTCCCGGGGACCTCGGGAATGATTCGGGTGGGAATCATATTGAAGTTTGGACTTGGGAGAAATTTCTTGGTTACTAATGTCTGGTGCCATCGCACCTGCGGAGTTTTGGTCGCAGGTGCGTGACCGCCGAGCAAAGAAATGGTCGCAGGTGCAATTTGGGAAAAGTTGGGCAGTGAACACGGGAGCTAGGGTTTGGAAAGGGATCCAGGAGGCGCAGGTGCGGAAGGATATCCGCAGATGCGGATGTGCATCTGCGCATGAGCGATCACAGTGCGAAAGTGGGATGGAGATTGTGGATCACAGAAGCGATGGAAAATCCGTAAAAATCGGACCCAGATGCGGTTAAGTGGAGCGCAGGTGCGAAAGGCCTTGGGCAGATTATATTCGAAGGTTTTCTGGGATTTTTGGGACTTTAGAAGCTCGGTTGGAGGAGATTTTTGAGAAGGATTTCATGTGATTTCTTGAGGTAAGACACTTTGGATCATTTTTATTCAATAATATTGATTACCCAATGATTTCGTCACCTAGTTTGTGAGTTTTTATGGTGGAATTTTTGCAGTTTTGGGCTAAGGATTGGAGAGTAGGATTTGGGGATTTGAGTGACGATTTCGTGTTGGAATTTGGTAAATTTGGTATGGTTAGACTTGTGGTAGAATGGGTGTTCGGATTTTTTAACTTTTGTTGGATTTCAAGACGTGAGCTCGGAGTTGACTTTTGATTAAGAACTTAGCTTTTTCATATGGAATTGATTCCTATAGCTTGTGTTGACTGTATCGAGTTATTTGTGGTAAGATTCGAGGAACTTAGAGGCCGATTTGCAAGGCAAGGGCTTATTGGAGTAGAGATTTGCACGGTTTGAGGTAAGTTACACTCCTAAACTTGGTTCTGAGGGTATAAATCCTTGAATTTCGTGATATGTGAACGTTGTTGAGGTGACGCACATGCTAGGTGACGGGCGTGTGGGCGTACACCGTAGTAATTCAGACTTAGTCGATTTTGTGGGACTGCGTAGTCACCTTATCTGAATATTATTATTGTATTCTATGTGTTGGAGCACTTGAGCTATGATTTGTGTTAGAAATCATATTTAGGCCATGTGCTGGTACTATTGGAACCCACATCGTTCGTTCTCTACGGTTGAGTTATTTTCTTAATTTGTAGTTATGTACTCAGTTGCATTCATCATTGCATATCATATCTCAGTCTCTGCTATCATTTATTATCACATCATGTATCATTGATTTTTCCTGCTTAGCATGAGTGTTGTGAGCCCGGAGAGACTGGAGAGATTGGTGACTGAGTGCTGATCGGGTTGCACGCTGCAGTAGGTATTATTTATTCATGATGAGATAAGGTTGTGCGCCGCAACATGTTTTATTAGCGCTTGGGCAGAATCTACCCCTCCAGAGTCTGACATACCAGTAGTGAGCATAGGTTCTATTGATCATGATGGGATTGGGCTGCACGCTGCAGCGGGTACCATACAGTGTTGAGTGACTGAGTGTGATGAGTGAGAATTGAGACAGTCAGGTTGAGTACTCTAGGATTATGAGTACGTGAGGCTTTTATTGTGTTGCATCACATACGATATGTATATTGGCATATAGATATTGAGATGTTATATTCCTCTTATCATTCTGACTTGGCATATTTTATCCGTATTGAGCTTAAATTGTTAAACCTGAAAGCATGTCTACGTTTCCCGTACTGTGTACGAATAGTTCACGAGTTTTCTTTGAGATATTATTGTCATATTTCCTGTCATCTCTGTATTGTTAAAATCTGTATTTTGACTATATTGGTTGAGCTCATCACTGCTTTCAGCCCAAAGGTTAGGCTTGTTACTTATTGAGTTGGTTGTACTCATACTACACTCAACACTTCGTGTACAGATACATGTATTTCCGAGCATGGTGGTTGCTGATTTCTGGAGCTTTATCAGTTCGGATATTTTTGAGGTAGCTGCCTTGGCGTCCGCAGACCTTGACTCTTCTCCTTTATATTTTAGTTTTGTTTATACTACTCTACCTTCCTTGATAGTGTTTCAGTTTTCAGACCGTGTTATTATATAGATGCTCATGTACTTAGTGACACTGAATTTTGGGAAATTCTATATTGAATTGCAGTGTTTTCATTCAGTATTTATGAGATTTTTTTCGAACTTATATTACTATTTTTCCAAATTTAAAATGCGTCGGTTTAATGTGAATGTCGGCTTTCCTAGTATTGCGTTAGGCTCCATCATGGCATGTGAGTTTTGGGTCGTGACAAATTAGTATTAGAGCCTAGGTTACATAGGTCTCATGATTGATGAGCAGATTTAGTAGAGTCAATGCGGATTGGTATAGAGACACCTGTAATTATCTTCAAGAGGCTGCCGAAGCCTTAAGAAAACTTCACTTTATTGTATTCTTGTCGTGAGAATTTGCTTATTCTGAGAACTCAACTTCTGTTATTCTATTCTCTCACAGATGGTGAGGAAACGTTCCACTAAATCGGGCAGACGACCACTAGTATCACCGGCTAGGGCCACGAGAGGCTTGGGTTGCGGTAGAGGCCGAGGTGAAGCTCATATAGCAGCTATAGACCCACCAGTTGCTCCAGCTCAGGAGCAGATTCCAGATGTGGTTGAGCCGGTGGGGCTAGCTCAATCACCACCTGTGCCTATTCTGATTCCAGGCCTTCAAGAGGCTTTGGCCTAGATATTGGTTGTTTGCACTAGCCTTGCTCTGGTCGTTTCAGTTCAGGCCGCACCAGCCACTTCTCAAGCTGAGGGAGGTGCTCAAACTGCCACCGTTTCTACTCCAAATTAGGTGGTGTAGGGACTTCAGACACCGGGGGTCTACCAGCCCAGCCAAGTGTAGTTGCTTAGGCCCAAGTAGGTCCCGTTTTGAGTGATGATGAGCAGAAAAGACTAGAGAGGTTTAGGAGGCTCAAGCCTCTATCATTTACTGGGGCTGAGTCAAAGGATGCACAGTATTTCTTGGATAGGTGCCAGCGGAGTTTTTGCACGGTGGCTATTTTGGAGAGTAGTGGGGTCTCATTTACTACTTTTCAGCTGATGGGGGCAACCTTTAGATGATGGGAGACCTGTGAGCGGAGCAGGCCAGCCGGTGCTACACCACTTTTATGGAATGATTTCTCCGTTCTCTGCTTGGAGAAGTTTGTGCCACCGAATCGTAGGGAGGAGTTGGATAGGCATGTTTGTGACCCAGTACGAGATGAGATTTTCAGAGTTGGCTCATCATGCGGCCTGGTTGGTTCCCATAGTGGGGGAGAGGATTAAGAGGTTCATTGATGGCCTCAAAAATGGACTACGCTTTGTTATGACTCGAGAGAATGTATCAGGTGCTATGTTTGGCTAGGTTGTTGATATTTTTAGGCGGTTAGAGCTGGTCCGTAGTTAGGAGAGGGAGGCCAATAGGCCTCGTGGTTCGGGTGGTTTCAGTGGTTTTTCTTCTAGGAGTCAGTCCCACCACAGTAGGGGTCATCCTTATAGGGCCGCTCAGATGGCTCGTTTGATTCATTGTGGCACATCAGCCAGCCATGGTGCATATAGTGCTCGCCCTGGTAAGTCATCTCCTAGTGCTCTCCCAGCCCAGAGTTCATCTTGTGCACCATCAGTTCGGGGTTCATTTGTGCCACGCCCCTCTATTAGCTATATTAGTTCTCGGGGTCCTCTTCTGTACTTGTGGCCATTGTGAGAGTGGAGTTGCTTTGAGTGTAGAAATATTGGTCATGTGAAGGGGAATTTTCCCCGCTTTTTAAAAGGTCCAGTTCACCAGAGGAGTCAGGAAGTGACTTCCGCACCAGTAACTTCACCACTAGTGCAGCCAGCTCGGGGTGGGGCTCAGGCAGCTAGAGGTCGCCCTAGAGGCCATTGCTTCGGACACAGTGATCACATGTATTGTCTCAATATGACACATGGATGCTTCTATATTATTTGACCCTAATTCTACTTATTCATATGTATCATATTTTTCTCGTTATTTGGATATGCCCCTTGAGTCCTTAGTTTCACCTGTTCATGTATTTATGCCGGTGGGCGATACTGTTATTGTGGACCGTGTGTAGTGACTATTGGGGGATTTGAGACTAGAGTTGATCTCTTATTGCCTAGTACGATTGATTTTGACGTAATATTGGGTATGGGTAGGTTGTCTCCATGTCATGCTATTCTAGATTGTCACGCTAAGACCATGACGTTGGAGATGCCGGAGTTGCCAAGGATTGAGTGGAGAGGTTCCCTTCGTTATGTTCCTAGCATGATGATTTCTTATCCGAAGGCCCAACAGATGGTTGGGAACGAGTGTTTGTCATATTTAGCCTTTGTGAGGGATGTTGGTGCTGATAATCCTACTATTGATTATGTTCTAGCAGTGCGAGACTTTCTGGATATGTTTCCTACAGACCTGTCGAGCATGCCACCCGACAAGAATTTATGGTAACAGAGCTCGGGTTTTTGATTCTAGAAGTTGGAATAGGTTTGTTGTGTCATTTATGAGTTGTGTGCAAAATTTGAGATCAATCGGATTTGATTTGATAGGTTTCGGCGTAGGTTATAGAAGTTGGAATTTACTAGTTTTCATAAGGCTTGAATTGGGATGCGATTCATGTTTTTGATATGATTTTAGGGCTTGAATAAGTTTGTATCATGTATTAAGACTTGTTGGTATGTTTGGACAGGGTCTCGAGGGCTTTGGGAATGATTCAGATTGGTATCACATTGAAATTTGGACTTGGGAGAAATTTCTGGGTTGCTGATGTATGGTGCCATCCATCGCACCTGCGGAGTTTTGGTCGCTGGTGCATGACCGCAGAAGTGAAGAAATGGTCGCAGGCGCGGTTTGGGAAAAGTTTGGCCGTGGTCGCA
This sequence comes from Nicotiana knightiana, assembly GCA_005239525.1. NCBI lineage: Eukaryota > Viridiplantae > Streptophyta > Magnoliopsida > Solanales > Solanaceae > Nicotiana > Nicotiana knightiana. The sequence goes on from ML406317.1 coordinate 59,789, forward strand.
GGTGTGAGGGTTTGACCGCACATGCGAGTTTGTAGATGCGAAGAGGAGTCGCAAGAACGAGATCTGGAAAAGGAGCCTAGGGGCGCAGGTGCGGAAGGATATCCACAGATGCGGATGAGCATCTACGCATGAGCGATCGCAGATGCAGAAATGGGATGGAGGCTGTGAATCACAGATGCGATAGAGAATCCGCAAAAGTGGGACCGCAAATGCGGTTAAGTGGAGCGCAGGTGCGAAAGGCCCTGGGCAGATTATATTCCAAGGGTTTCCGGGATTTTTGTCATTTTGGGAATTTAGAAGCTCAGTTGGAGGCGATGTTTGAGAGGGGTTTCGCATGATTTCTTGAGGTAAGACACTTTGGATCATTTTTATTTGATAATATTGATTACCCGTTGATTTTCCCACCTAGTTTGTGTGTTTTAAGGTGGAATTTTAGATGTTTTGGGTTAAGGATTGGAGAGTAGGATTTGGCGACTTGATTGACGATTTGATGTCAGAATTTGTTAACTTTTTTATGGTTGGACTCGTGGTTGAATGGGTGTTCGGATTTTATAACTTTTGTTTGATTCTGAGATGTGGGCCCAGAGTTGACATTTTGACTTTTTATTAAGAACTTAGCTTTTTCATATGGAATTGAGTCCTATAGATTGTGTTGATTGTATCGAGTTGCTTGTGGCTAGATTCGAGGCATTCGGAGGCCGATTCACGGCGCAAGGGTTTATTGAAGTAGAGATTTGCACGGTTTGAGGTAAGTAACACTTCTAAAATTGGTTCAGAGGGTATAAATCCTTGAATTTTGTGATATGTGATCGGTGTTGAGATGATGCACATGCTAGGTGAAGGGAGTGTGGGCATACACCATAGTAATTATGAATTATTCGATTTCGTGGGACTGTGCAGTCACCTTATCTGAATATTAAAATTTACTCTATGTGTTGAAGCACTTGAGCTTTGATTTGTGTTAGAAATCATGTTTAGGGCATATGCTGGTACTATTGGGACCTACAAAGATCGTTTTTTATTGTTGAGTTAATTGCATAATTTGCAGTTATGTACTCAGTCACATTCATTATTGCATATCATATCTCAGTCTCTGTTATCATTTATTGTCACATCACGTATCATTGATTTGGGTTGCTTGGCATGGGTGTTATAAGCCCGAGAGACTAGAGAGATTGATGACTGTGTGAGACCGACGACATATTTCTGAGTGATATTGATGGGATCAAGTTGCATGCCACAGCAGGTACTATTGATTCATGATGGGATCGAGTTGCACGCTGCAACATGTATTATTGATTCATGATGGGATCGAGCTACGGGCCGCGATATGTTTTATTAGCACTTGGGAAAAATCCGCTCTCTGGAGTCTGACATACCAACAGTGAGCACATGGTCTATTGATTCATGATAGGATCGTGTTGCATGCCACAACGGGTACTGTACAGTATTGATGACTAAGTGTAATGAGTGAGAATTGAGACAATCAAGTTGAGTACTCTGAGAGTATGAGTTATGATCTCGTCCAATTACACACCTCAAATCAAGTTTATGAAACAGTCAACTGCAAAATAGTACCCAACAAAGGCCGGGATCGATTTCCGCAGGGAGCTATATATTGGAGTTAGGAGTATATATTGTAGTACGTGAGTTTGACTATCTTAATTTACACTTCCACAAATTTGGGTTGTTTCTATGTCTAATTTAAAAGTAATAATGCAAAGTTGAGAAATGAAACTAAGAAATTGTTTTTGTTGTTTTTCAAGTTTTGTAAAAAACCTAGGGCTATGACCATCACCTAGGTGTTTGCCTAATGGAATATAAACCTTAATGCTTGTTTTGGTGATCAAGGTGTATTATAGCTATCAACCCTTAATTACCCACTCAATACCTCTCGGTCAGAGAGTAATTTTGCCCAAATGTGTATTACACAAAATAGTTGATAAAATCTCAAGTCGGGTTATTGATATCTCAGGTAAAGACTAAGTCAAGTAGGCAGGAGTTAATGTTTTCAACCATTAATTACACAAATTAAAGCATGAACAAGGCTAATAATAAACACCCAACCATAAACAAGTATCAAATTAAACACCCATGAGGCTTACACACTAGTGTTGGGTCACAACCCTAGTATAAATCTAGCTACTCATGCTTGAAACTGAAGAAATAAAAGAAATGCTAAATAAACTCATTGTAAAATCAAAATGATAAAATCTTTGTTAAAATATCCCAAAATATGAAAAACTACTAAAAGAAGAAAAGAGAAACGGCTACTATAGCTGTTGATATCAAAATTTGACCTAAATTTATGAAACTCGTCTATTTATACATCGCTGAAAATTTCAGACAAAAATGTCCTTAGAGAGGTACTGCGGCCGCGCAATTCCATGTGCGGTCCACAAAACTTATGTGTAAACAACCTCGGATTTTAATTTTGATGGTTTCGTTAGCTGTGTTAGGTGATTTTGGACTTAGGAGCGCGTCCGGAATGTGAATTGAAGGTCTATAGTAGAATTAGGCTTGAATATGCGAAAGTTAGAATTTTGGTGATTTTGGTCGGCAGTGGAAATTTTGATATCGGGCTCGGAATGGAATTTCGAAAGTTGGAGTAGGTTTGTAGTGTCATTTGTGACTTATGTGTAAAGTTTGAGGTCATTCGGACGAGATTTGTTATGTTTCAACATCATTTGTAGAATTTAGAAATTTCAAAGTTCATTAGGCTTGAATCCATGTGTAATACGTGTTTTTGATGTTGTTGAATGTGGTATGAAGGCTCGACTAAGTTTATACATTATTTTAGGATTGGTTGGTATATTTGGTTGAGGTCCCAGGGGCCTCGGGTGAGTTTCGGGTGCTTAACAAATGAAAAATGGACTTAGGAGAATTTGCTGAGTTGTTGGTTCTGGTGTCTTTCGCACCTGCGGTGGGAGGTCCGCAGGTGCGGCCCCGCAGAAGCCAGGCTTAGGTCCCAGGTGCGTGTTTGGGTGTAAAGGCCAGGGGTCTCAGATGCGACTACGGAGCCTCAGGAGCGGAGCCGCATCTGCGGAAGGGTAGTCACAGATGCGGATGTGAGAGGATCCAAGGCTCCACAGAAGTGGATGATTAGCCGTAGAAGCGCATCTAAAGATGCAGACGATGGATTTTAATGAAAATTTCGCAGATGCAGAGTCCCAGACGTAGAAGCGGGACCGAAGAAGCGAGAATCACTAGGCAGAAAAGGGGATTTTTGAGGGTTTAAATTTCATGTCACAAAATTCAGTTTGGAGCTCGGTGGAGGGAGAAATTTAGAGAGATTTTCCGAGGAAGTCATTGGGTAATGAATCCTAACTCCTTTGTGATTACATTCCACTAATCTATGCTTGAATTCATCATTTAATTTCAGAATTGGGGTGAAAAATAGGGAAAAGTTGAGAAAAGTTCTTAGGCCTAATTTTGGGGTGCTTTGATCGAGATTTCTGTATCGGATTTGAGTAATTTTTGTATGAGTGAAATCGTGAGTGAAGGGGTGTTTGTATCTTGTGACTTTTACCCGATTCCGAGGCATGGGCCCGGGGAGGCTTTTTGAGCGATTTTCCAATTCCTTGCTTTACTTTGATTCTGTTTGTTAAATTAGTTGCTTGTAGTTGTATTTATGTTATGTAATTGGTTTTGATTAGATTTGGGTCATTCGGAGTCGGATACTCGTGGAAAGAGCGTAATTTTGGATTGATTTGAGCTTGGTTCGAGGTAAGTGTCTTGCCTAACCTTGTGTGGGGGAACTCCCCTTAGGATTGGTACTATTGTTGTTATATGATCGCCGTGTATGTGAGGTGACTTGTAGGTACACGGGCTTTGTGTTGTAAAACCCGATCTTTATTAAAAATTAACATGTCTTTCCTCTTATTTGAACTTATTAGCTTGTGTAGCATTCTGTTAGACTAAGAAAGCATCTACTTGCCCTAACTGTTTACTTGAACTACGTGCAGCATGTTTAGTGGTTTTACCTGCCTTCCTTAACTTGTATTTAGGATAAATTGTAAGACTCCGTGCCATGATTATTGAATCTTGTTGTTTGGCTGCATATTTAGTTTGGGAGTATAGAATGGTATTCTGGGAGATCCCCATGTACTGCATATTTACTTTGGGACTACGGAATGGTATTCTTGGAGATCTTGTCTTGCATATTTACTCTGAGACTACGGAACGTTATTCTGGGTTAGGCTTGGCACTTACTGGGTACCATTGTGGTGTACTCACGCCCTTCCTGCACATGTTTCCGTGTGCAGATCCAGGTTCGTCTTATGCGAATCATCATTAGTGTAGCCGTTGCAGCTTACCGAGACTTCAAGGTATATCTGCATGCGCCGTAGGTCCTCGGAGTCCCCCTCTATCCTTTATACTATTTTTTTCCTCCTTATCTCTTTAGGCTATGTATAGAAGACAATTAGATAGTTTTTCCTAGAGCTTGTGACTCATGATTCCGGATTTTGGGAAATATTGGGTATATTCAAGTATTGGTTTTACTTGTATATGCCGGGCGGCATTCCACCTTTTTATAGTATCTATTGAAGTTTAGTTGTTTAATTATTGCTGTATTTCCATTATTTTGATGTTAGGCTTACCTATTCTTAGCGACTAAGTGCCGCCATGGCGTAATACGGAGGGAAAATTGGACCGTGACAAGTTGGTATCAGATCTCTAGGTTCATAGGTATCGTGAGTCACAAGATGATTTATTTGAGTCTCATGGATCGGTACGGAGACTTCCGAACTTATCTTCGGGAGGCTATGGAATTGTTAAGAACAATCATACCTGTTTTGATTTCCTTCTCGTGCGAGTTATTGACATTAGAATTCTAAAATTCTCTATTGTATTCTATTCTATCCCACAGGTAGTAAGTACCCATACCGGGAGATCCGACGATTAGGTGCCCGAGCCCTTTTCTAGAGCCGCCAGAGGCCAGGGCCGGGTAGAGGACGACCATGCGGTCCAGCTAGAGCACCTGCGCGAGCTGCGACATAGGATCCCCCAGCCCTCCAGGAGACTTTCTCTCAGTTCATGAGCATGTTCAACACATTAGCTCAGGCTGGATTGATTCCACTAGCTCCCACCATATCTCAAGTCGGGGAAGGGGCATAGACTCCCACAGCTCGTATGCTTGATCAGGGGGTCCACGTTGATCAGGCCCCAGAGTTATTCCTATGCCTTCAGTGGCTCCGGTTCAGCATGAGACCAGGGTAGCTGCTTCTGAAGAAGAACAACTTAGACTTGAGAGGTACAATAAGTACCCCCCCACCTACTTTCAGCGGATTAGCTTCAGAGGATGCTCAGGGTTTTCTAGATGAGTGTCATCGTATTCTCTACATGGTGGGCATAGCGGAGACGAGTGGGATTTCTTTTACCGCTTTCCAGCTGAGGGGATCAACCTTTTAGTGGTGGCGTGCCTATGAGCTAAGTAGTCCAGACGAGGTAGCGTTACTCACTTGGACTCAGCTCTTTGATATGTTTTTGCGTGAGTATGTCCCTCAGAGCCTTAGGGATTCTTGGCACGCATAGTTTGAGCAGCTGCGCCAGGGTTTTATGACTGTGTCGGAGTATGCAGTCCGTTTCAGTGAGTTGGCTCGACATGCACCAGCTTTGGTTACTACAGTCAGAGAAAGGGTTTGTCACTTCATTGAGGGACTTCACCCCAGTATCAGGACCAGTATGGCTAGGGAGTTAGAGATGGATATCTCTTATCAACAGGTCGTGAGTATTGCCAGAGAGTGGAGGTCATGCTTGCTCGGGACAGAGAGGAGAGAGAGGCCAAGAGGTCTCGAGAGACTAGTCATTATTCAGGAGCTCGTGCCCCAGCAGTTCGCCACGGTAGGGGTTTTGTGAGTCGCCCTATTCATTTATCTCTTCCAGCTGCAAGTGGTGTTCCATATTCTCCCAGGCCTCAGGAGCCTTATTATGCACCACCGGTATCCAGTGTGCCTCCTGCTTGGGTTCTATTAGCGGCGAGTCCAACAGACCTGGACCGAGCCACTCACAGTTGTCGTGTCCGAGGGGTTGTTTTGAGTGTGGGTGATACTCTCCATCTAATGAGGGATTTCCCCAGACTTAGGAGGGGTGAACCTCCACAGACTTCTCAACCGCCACGTGCTCCACCGGGTCCTCCGGCTATACTTTCAGCCCCAACTGCTGACCCACCTACTCAGGAAGCTCGAGGTGGAGGTCGGAGAGGTCGAGGTCACCCTAGAGGGGGAGGACAAACCAGGTATTATTCCCTTCCAGCTCGTTTAGAGGCAGTTGCTTCCGATTCTTTCATCAAAGGTATTGTTCCGGTTTGTCATAGGATGCATCGGTATTATTTGACCCAGGCTCTACGTATTCATATGTGTCTTCTTATTTTGCTCCACATTTAGGAGTATCTCGGGATTCTTTGTGTTCCCGTATTTATGTATCTACTCCTGTGGGAGATTCTCTTGTTGTGGACCGCGTATATCGGTCGTGTTAAAGTTGCTGTTAGTGGTTTTGAGAACAGAGCTGATTTATTATTGCTTAGTATGGTAGATTTTGATGTTATCTTGGGCACGGACTGGTTGTCACCCCATTATAATATTCTTGATTGTCACGCTAAGACCGTGACGCTAGCTATGCCAGGCTTATAGTGATTAGAGTGGAGAGGTACCTTAGAGTATACTCCCCGCAGGGTTATTTCATTCCTTAAGGCTCAGCGTATGGTTGGGAAGGGGTGTGATGAGTATTTGGCCTATGTGAGAGATGTCAGTATTGATACTCCTACAATTGAGTCAGTTCTAGTAGTAAGGGACTTCCCTGAAGTGTTTCCAATTGATCTTCCGGGCATGTCGCCCGACAGAGATATTGCTTTTTGCATTGATTTATTGCCGGGCACTCAACCCATCTCTATTCCTCCTTACCATATGGATCCTACTGAGTTAAAGGAGTTGAGGGAGAAGTTGCAGGAGTTGCTTGATAAGGGCTTCATTAGGCCCAGTGTGTCACCTTGGGGTGCTCCGGTCTTGTTTGTAAAGAAAAATGATGGTTCTATGTGTATGTGTATTGATTATCGCCAGCTGAACAAGGTTATAGTGAAGAACAAGTATCCATTGCCTCGCATTGATGATTTAATTGATCAATTATAGGGTGCCAGGGTGTTTTCTAAGATTGACTTGCGTTCAGGTTATCATCAATTGATGATTCGAGAGCCGCATATCCCGAATACTACTTTCAGGACCAGATATGGTCACTATGAGTTTCTTGTGATGTATTTTTCGCTGACCAATGCCCTAGAAGCCTTTATGCATTTGATGCACAGTGTGTTCCGGCCTTATCTTGACTCCTTTTCCATTGTGTTTATTGATGACATCCTAGTGTATTCCCGGACTCGGGAAGATCATGAGGAGCACCTGAGGGCTGTGGTTCAGACATTGAGGGAGAAGAGGTTGTACGCAAAATTTTCTAAGTGTGAGTTTAGGATGGACTCAGTGGCATTCTTAGGTCACGTAGTATCGAGTGATGGGATCAAGGTGGATCCGAAGAAGGTGGAGGAAGTGTAGAGTTTTCCTAGACCATCATGAGCTACGGAGATCCGTAGTTTCCTTGGTTTGGCGGGATATTACCGTCCCTTTGTAGAGGAATTTTCATCTATTGCAGCACCTATGACCAGGTTCACCCAGAAGGGTGCTCCGTTCAAGTGGACAGAGGAGCGTGAGGAGAGCTTTCAGAAGCTCAAGAAAGCTTTGACTACTGTCCGAGTATTGGTATTGCCTACAACTTCGAGGTCTTACACTGTCTATTGTTATGTTTTGCGGATTGGTACTGGCGCAGTGTTGATGCAGGACGGTAAGGTGATTTCCTATTCATCCAGACAGTTGAAGGTGCATGAGAAGAATTATCCTGTCCACGATCTTGAGTTAGAAGCTATTGTTCACGCCTTGAAGATTTGGCGCCATTATTTGTACGGTGTTCCTTGTAAGATCTACACTGATCGTCGGAGTTTGCAGCACCTGTTCAAGCAAAAGGATCTTAATTTACGTCAGCGGAGGTGGTTGGAGCTACTTAAGGATTATGACATCACTATTTTGTACCACCCGGGGAAGGCCAATGTAGTCCTTCAGGACAGGGTTCGGTGACGTGATGCTAAAGATGTGACGATTGGTGATGATGGCGTGATGAGGATGCATGGATGGATATGTGTGCCCAATATGGATGGTCTTCGGGAGTTGATTCTTGAGGAGGCCCACAGCTTACGGTATTCCATCCATCCAGGTGCCGCGAAGATGTACTAGGATTTGAGACAGCACTATTGGTGGAGGAGGATGAATAAGGATATAGTTGGGTTTGTGGCTCGGTATCTCAACTGTCAGCATGTAAAGTATAATCATCAGAGACCGGGTGGCTTGCTTCATAGGTTAGAGACCCTAGAGTGGAAGTGGGAGCGGATCACCATGGATTTTGTAGTTGGGCTCCCACGGACTTCGAGGAAGTTCGATTCTATTTGGGTGATTGTGGATCGGCTGACCAAGTCCAGCTCATTTCATCCCAGTGATGACTACTTACTCTTCAAAGAGGTTGGCTGAGATTTACATCTGAGAGATTTTTCGCCTTCACGGTGTCCTAGTTTCCATCATTTCAGACAGATGTACTCAATTTACATCACGATTCCGGAGAGCCGTACAACAGGAGTTGGGCACTTGGGTGGAGTTGAGCACAACATTTCACCCTCAGACGGACGGGAAGTTCGAGCGCACGATTCAGATTCTATAGGATATGCTCTATACTTGTGTGATGGATTTTGGAGGGTCATGGGACCAGTTCTTGCCACTCGCAGAGTTTGCTTACAACAACAGTTACCAGTCTAGTATTTAGATGGCACCGTATGAGGCTCTGTATGGTAGGTGGTATCGGTCCCTAGTGCGTTGGTTCGAGCCGGGCGAGGCCCGATTGCTGGGTACAGACTTGGTCCAAGATGCCTTGGATAAGGTGAAGGTGATTCAGGATAGACTACGCACAGCCCAGTCCAGTAAAAAGAGTTATGCAGACCGGAAGGTTCAAGATTTAGCATTTACATTTAGAGAGCGGGTCTTGCTTCGGGTATCGCCTATGAAGGGCATCATGAGGTTTGTGAGAATGGCAAGCTGAGCCCGAGGTACATTGGTCCTTTTGAGATATTGCGGTGCATTGGGGAGGTTGCTTATGAATTGTTCTAACTCCCAGTCTAGCAAGAGTTCATCCGGCATTCGACGTTTTTATGCTCCGGAAGTATCACTGTGATCCGGCTCATATATTGGACTTCAGTTCAGTCCAGTTGGACAAGGATCTATCTTATGTTAAGGAGCTAGTGGCTATCTTGGAAAGGCAGGTCAGAATACTATAATGACCCGACCGGTCATTTTGAGCTCTAGCACATCGTTCAACAGTTCGAGTCCATGAGTAGCTTCACTTCACGTATTATGACTTTTACGCGTGGTCGGAATTGAAATTCGGGAAGTTCGGAGTTGATTTGGAAAAAAATTCACATTTCGAAAGCTTTAAGTTGGAAGAATTGACTAAGGTTGGTATTTTAGTAAAAGACCTCGAAATCAAAATTTGAAGGTTCCAACAGGTTTTTATGATAATTTTGGACTTAGGCATATGTCCGGATCGAGTTTTTGATTACATGGGAACATTTCGGCGCCTATTGTGGAGAGTTGGCATTTTGGGAGGAATTCATAAATTTGGGTCGAAGTGAATTTCAATGTTATCGGCGTTCTTTGGGATTCCAAGTTTGAGAATAGCTCTGTATGGTGATTTAGTCTTAGGAGCGTGTTCGGATGTTAATTTGGAGGTCCGTAGGTCATTTGGTGAAAGTTAGAAATTTGAAGATTTTTGAGAAGTTTGAACGGAAGTGGAATTTTTGATATTAGGGTCGGATTCGGATTCGGATTCCGGAAGTTGGAGTAGGTCCCTACTGCCGAATATGACTTGTATGCAAAATTTGAGGTCAATCGCACGTGATTTGATAGGTTTTGGCATCGAATGTTGAAGTTTGAAGTTCTAAAGTTCATTAAGCTTGAATCGATTTGTGATTCGTAATTTCGATGTTGTTTGATGTGATTTCAAGGCTCTACTAAGTTTGTAATATGTTTTGGAACTGGTTGGTGTAACTGGACCGGGTCCCGGGGGCCCCGGGTGGATTCCGGTTGGTTAACGGCTCGAATTTGGAATTTGAAGAAGAGGCGAGGCAGCTGGTATTTGGTGTACCCGCACCTGCGAGGTGTTGGCCGCAGGTACGGAGGGTGCAGGAGCGGAGAGGATCAGGCCAGCCATGTGAAGGACCGCAAGTGCGGAGCTTTTGGCCGCATCTACGCAAGCGCAGAAGCAAAAATCCTCTCGTAGAAGCAGAAGAAGGCGCAGAAGCGGAAGGGTGTCTCGCACCTGCGAAGCCGCAGGTGTGTCTACTGGACCGCAGTGCGAAGGTTGGGGCTGGGCAGTGCGTTTTTTTAAAATGAGGGCTTGGCTCATTTTCACTTCTTTTCCTCCATGAGAGCCGGTCTAGGAGCGAGTTTGGAGCTCATTCTTCGTCATCAATGTCAAGGTAAGTGATTCCCACTCATTATAAGTTAAATACATGGTTTGTATAAGGATTTAAACATGGAAATTAGTATAAATTGTGGGGTTTTTGGTAGAAGACCTAGAATTTTGTATTTTGGATTTGGACCAAGATATTAGACATGGAACTTGGAATAAATTATATATTTAAGTTCGTGATGTTATGGGTAAATTTTATCCTCGATAATTTTTGGAATCCGGGCATGTGGACTCGAGGGTGATTTTATCAACTTTTCGAGCAGAGTTGGGAAAATGTTTAAATTGAATTGTTGTGAGTATTAGAGTATATTTTTATGGGTTTTCACATTTATTGACTAGTTTTGGAGCGTTGGGCATCGATTTGAGTGGTTGGAAGAGCTTGAGATCCGGTTATGGAACTTCAGAGCGAGGTAAGTCTCCTTTATAACCTTGTAAGAGGGAATTTACCCCATAGGTGAACCAAATTAATATATTCTTCTATTTGTGGGGCTACGTACGCATTAGGTGATGAGAGTCTGTACGCAGATACTAATTATGCCTTGTCCGGGTAGTTTTAGGCTTACATCATGCCTTGTTGATATTGTTATTGATTTATGTTTATTCTTTGCCTTGAGAGGGAGAAAGATTGAGTTTGCTTATTAAATTTTTTAAGAGGAGTTGAAACTGAAGAATTTAAGATTTAAAAGGCTTCGTTTGACTTCGTGATTTCGAAAGGAATTGAGGAATATTATAACAGCTTAAGAAATCTATGTGTAACCGCATCGCATGTATGTTTCACGAGCGGAGTAATTTCCTTAAAATGCTACAAGCTGAATTTCCCTTATTTTGAAAAGAATCAAGAAAGGGATACGAGTTTAATGTTAAATTTATATTTGAGCACGTCGCATGTATGATTAGTGAGCGGGGTATTTCCTTCTACCACTTTTATAAGATCGGTTCATTCGCCTCAGCAAGATTTATGTACCAGACTCTCATGGGAGCGGGTCGTTCGCCTCGGCAGGTTAATAGATGTATCTATGGTTCGCACCGTTTGAACCTTGGCAGTGCACAGTTTACTTTTATGTTGGATCGTGTCGTACGCCTCAGCATTACCTATATATATATATATATATATATATATATATATATACCTCATGGAATTGTGCGTAATATTTGGAAAGAAGCCAGTGTTTCTGAGGGGTTTTCCTCTGATTTGAATTATGACAAACCCTTTGATGAAATCCACCATATCTATGTATACACTCTGGTTACGGAAAGAACTTGCTAGTTGAGAGTTGAGTAAATTGTAAAGAGGGGAATTGTACAACATATTTTATACTTGTTTGTTTCACATTTTTACTCTGTCTCATATTTATTCACTTCTTTATTGTACCTGATATTATTGGACCACTAGTAAGTGTTGAAGTCGACCCCTCGTCACTACTTCTTCGAGGTTAGACTGGATACTTATTGGGTACACATTGTTTTCGTACTCATATTACACTTGCTGTATATTTTATCACGACTTTCTTGATCGCCTCATTCTTCAACCATGGGTTAAGATGTGTCTAAAGTCTCTCCGATGGTAGCGTATATTACGCTCGAGGTCTCTCGAGCCTCCTCTTGCGAGATACGATACTGTCAGCTAATCACTAGCTTTTGCTAGAATAATATCGTAAAGTCGGAGAGCCTTTCTTGGGTGTAAGGTTCCTAATGTTCTAACTTAGAAAGTATAGTTGTTCTCTCTTCCTGACCCTTCGGCCAAGCCGCTCTGTCTGTTCATTGGAATCACATCATCACCTCCTTCTTGCTCTTTGGCTTTATTAGCGTCAGCTGAGGCCTCTCTTTGATCATTCCTGTGTTTCGGTGCCACCAGCTTTCCCAAAATAAGGGGAGATCTGCTGCTTACTGCTCACAGAAACATCCGACCTATACTATAGTCAAGTCGTTCGCCTACCTGTTTTGGACGGTAGGAACGGGGAGAGGGGGAAGGGAGAAGCAGGGCTTGAAGAACGAGCCGTGCAAGGACGCGAAATACATTCCGTGCTTTTAACCCAACTCAAGCCGAAGAAACTTATTCAATGGTCACCGCTAACCGCTTTTGGTCCCAAATCTTTGGGGTTGCTGAGTGTGCGTGCGGGGTGTAGGTATACCACTTACGAGAAAGAACCCCAAGTCAATAAAGTAGTTAACCAAACACAAGTAAGAAGTTCGTCAGTCCTTCCCCGGGGCCCTCACTTTAGGGCTATCTTTCACCGTTGACAGACATGGTTCAACGTGCCAGCTACGGTCGCCGAGGTTCCTTTTCTTCCGCCTCTTAAGATCAGCTATCTCAATGATTTGATCCTTCGCGTATCGGCCCCATACTTCTGTACAGGAACATGTATGTCTTGTGGCCTAGTGGGTGCAGCGGCATGGTTGATACAGAGATTTTGGTGAGCTGCATCTTATGAGCCGATCTGCAGCCAGCAGAGTCTCCTTCAGAGTATTTGTATTTTCTTTTCTGTCCAATTTGTATTCTGGACAGTTATTGTATTTCATTTTATTTCCTAGTAATTTCTCATGAAGTTGTGACACCGGGTTCCGGGAATGATTATGGGATATTCAGTATTGAAATTCTAAACATTTTTATTTATTTTGTAAAGATTATATTTTACTAGTTACATTGAAGAAAATTTGCGATTTCAAAAATATTAAAAATGAGAATTTAAGTAACTATTTAGTGTTGGCTAGCTTGACAGTGGTGTTTGGAACCATCACAAACTATAATGGATTTCGGGTCGTGACAACGTGGTATCAGAGCACTAGGTTCACTTAGGTCTCACGAGTCATGAGGGAGTCTAGTAGAGTCTCACGGATCGGTATGCAGACGTCTGTACTTATCTTCGAGAGGCTACAGGGCTGTTAGGAACACTTCCCATCTTGATTCTCATCGTGCAATTTGATTTCGTTGACGCTTATGCCTTCATTCCTTCCCGTTCAATCTTATGCGACGTGAAGCACTGGTTATAAATTGGGAAACAAGGGATCGTAATGGTACTACAGATGTGGTGCGGGATGTTTCCCCTTGCGTAGTTGATTGGGCTATTGTTGTTGCCTTTCAGATGGATATTCTGTCATTTCAACTCAGTAGTTGTACTTCTGAGAGCTTTGAGGCTATGCACAGGTTGCTATGATGCTCATGAGTTGTTATCCCACAATATTGATGTGATGGTGAGATTCTTGTCTATGTGTCGGGGCAGTGAATGACTTGAGAGGATATTTTCTCAATGCATGATTCAGAGACTCGATATTTTATTTTCAGTGGAGGAAAAGGCAATCGGACTACAAATGTTAAGGTTTGGGTTGATGAAGAACGAGACTTGGTATTTTCGAGCGTGGTAGAATCTTCATCTGTGATGCGGTGTCATTGTCCTTATTGAATACGTTAAGTTCGCTGGTGTTATTGTTTTCTTCAGTTAGCTTTTAGGGCACATTATTGTGAAGTAGTACCGGGAAAGCGGCTGTCAGAGATCGCGGTGTGCGGTGGTTCATGAACGAATCGGTGTTCCTAGTGTTGATGTCTCGATAAATATGGTCTTTGTAAAGGTTAAAGTTGGTAGTGATTTATTGGTCCATGTGCTACAGAGATAGATTTTGATTTAAGGCAACAACTGGGCAACGAAGGATGTGGAAGGACATGTGGGAAGTGTCATGCGGTGGTTAAATTCCTAGGAGGCCAGGTGTAAGAAGCAGAAGTCGAGTTGTTGCTTAAGGGGGAGGTTTTGACAAAAGTGGGAGAGTCCCACCACCTACGATTGGATTATAAGGTTATCTACTTATGAGGTTTCTAGTGATCGGCGCATTGATGGGTTATTACGACTAAGGAAAGAGAACATCAGTGGCGATTCGAGTAAAGGATTTGAGGAATGTGTGCTATAATTGGCCTTATTAATTCATGTTCTTGCTTTGGGAAGGTTCGGGATTTATCACTCGTGTAGAGGTGATTTACAAGGAAAGTGATTCAGCTGAGTGCTTCTTTGAGAGGGTGTTCATGTGCTAGGAGAGCCTTGGCGTTTGATTATATTTGGGGCCAAGTCAGTGTGGGTGACTCTCAACAACAGTCCCAATGAATTCAAAAGTTAAAATGCGGTACCTACGGATTTTAAGCCCGCAGTATGGTTAAAAGTCGAGCTTTTGCAGCGGATTTTAAAAAAAAGAGGCATGGAATGTTCTATGATATCTTCGGCTTGCACTGTAGCATTTGAAGGAATGAGAGAAAATGATTCCAGATTCTTCGAGGAATTATCAGAATGGGTGTACAAGTTGAGGATGTGAATGTACACGCAAGGATGGTATGAGATAGTTCATGGGATTTGAGACAACCTGGTCTCATGATATAAGGTCACTCAGAATGAGTGCGGAATTGGGTTCATGATTTTTTGAATGAAGATATTATTATTCCTAGGGCAAGTCTAAAGTAAATTAGAAGAATCTGGATCGGTTAGGAATGGTTGGATTGGCGTGATGGTGGCAATGATTAGTTCCTTTAGCACGTTGAGTTATGGATGTGATTTGTGGCGGTATGTGCGAGGCTTAACAGCTACCATAATTGATTTTATTTGGAGGTATTCAAGTGTCATGGCATGTTATGGGTGGATGGATCACGAAAAGATCATTGTGGTTTAGACCATTGCCTGAGAATTATATTTTCTGTGGTTACGAGAATTCAGTCGCGTGCTGCTATGGTTCTCCTGAAATGAATTAAGTGAGAGGTTCCTATATGATGAACTTTAAATATATTAGTGGTTGACGGAGTTATGATCAAATTCTTGTACTCTTGCGTATTGGCATGATTAGGTGCAGTAAGTGGCATGGGGATTGGAAGTTGAGGATCAAGGTTGTGGTTTGGTGTTGACAAGGATGTCACGAGCTCGAGCAGGAGAAAAATTTAGATACTTAGAGTAAGTTGGTATTGTCTTTAGCGTCACCTAAGCTTGGTGTCTTGTGTAAGAGGCTTTATGTATGGATTTGCGGATCGCTGATTCGCTTTACAACATTAGTATGGCTGATGATATGAATGTACAAACTTGGTACCTGGTGCGGAAGGTCGTGGGAGCGTATCCCACGGGAAGATTGTATAGGTGTTGCGTGTAGTCACTCGATTGATTGAAGAATTGAAACCAAGTATGAAGTTTGTGGTAATATCCCTAATTTGGGAATTTGTGCCTGGAAGACGCTCAGTTCATTTGGTTGTGGACTGTGGAAATTTGTTCCGGTCATGGTGGTGGTTCTTGTGTGTTATGAATAAAAAGGGTTATTATGGACCCTTGAAAGGTTATTAGCCTAGTACGGTGCAATCAGAATCGGCTTGAGGTCCATGGGTTGATTTAAATATGAATATGGGCTCTATATCAGGCCAGGTGTGTTCATTTAGCATAGTGCTCCTTAGGGAGGAGCATCCGAATGTTGGATGTCGTTTCGTCGTCGGCTATTTCATGTAATACTATATTGTGTCATATGAGTTGTGAAGCGACTTGATAAATTTCACATGTGCTGAGGTTCTGCGTAGCGATGATGTTATATGAGAAGGATGGCTCTCAAAATTTGGATCATATATTGCAACTTAGCTGTGCTTGACTTTTGTAGAATATATCACTATCTGTCTCCCCAGGGTTGGTATTATGCACTTCGCGTGCTTGTGGCCGATACTCGGGTATTTCACAGGTATGGGCTTTTAGTTCGATAAGTAATTCCTTTATAGATTATTATGTGTGGATCGGGTGGCATGCCGCTACGGGTACATTGTTTTGATCGGGTGGTACGCCGCCACGGGTATCATGGTTGGATTGGGTTGCACGCTGTAACTGTGTCATGTGTGGATCGGGTTTCACTCCGCAAAAGTGTGATGTTGAGTACAGTTCCCCACATCGATTCTTGTGTGTTTTGTTTCCTATTTTATGAGGAAGGTTCATAACATCTTTTTTGTTGTTTAATTAGTTACTAGAGTTGAGTATTTCTTTCCAGAGTTCATTTTCTTTATGTATCACATTCGAGTGGGTAGCTTGTTGGCACATTGAGGCATCATATGAGACTTTTTGCATGTCTGAGGTGGCTTATTGCTTGAGCAGCTTATACCGGGTGAGACGAGATTATTGGATCTACGATCAGTGCGATTGGATTTATATAAAGCATATTAAATATCAAATACCGTTGTTTGGTTCATAATGAGGTGATGGTTCTTGTCGAGGGGAGGAACTCAATGATTTGTTGACACGGAAGTTGGTCAAGAATTTCTACACGTATGTTCCGTTGTGTCAATGTTGCAATGGGTTGGAACATGACTTATATGTGTCATGAGGTGTATTTTGAGCTTCAGATTCGTGGGATTTCAGCTATTTTTATCAGAGGATATTATTATGGTCATGTGAATTATGCGGTGCATGGTGTGGGTTCAACGAAGGTAGGCAATCATGTATTGGTGCATCATGTAGTGGTTGATACGGTGTGCGTATGATGGAAACATGCCTTGCAGAGAATTTCGGATGTTGGAATTGGGCTCTAAGGCTTATTTGACTAAACAAAAGGGAGAATCTCTTAGCACGTTCGAGGACGAACATATGTTTAAGTAGGAGAGAATGTAACGACCCGACCGGTCATTTTTGAGCTCTAGCATGTGGTTCGGCGGTTCGAGGCCATGAGAAGCTTCACTTCAGGTATTATGAATTGTACGCGTGGTCAGAATTGAAATCCGGGAAGTTCAGAGTTGATTTGGAAAGAAAATTCTCATTTCGGGAGCTTTAAGTTGGAAGAATTGACTAAGGTTGGTTTTTTGAGGAAATGACCTCGGAATAGGGATTTGAATGTTCCAACAGGTTCGTTTGATAATTTTGGACTTAGGCGTATGTCTGGATCGGGTTTTGGATGACGTAGGAACATTTCAGCGCCTATTGTGGGAAGTTGGCATTTTGGGAGGATTTCATAAATTTAGGTTGAAGTGCATTTCAATGTTATCGGCATACGTTCGGGATTACGAGTCTAGGAATAGCTCCGTATGGTTATTTTTGTCTTAGGAGCACGTCCGGATGTTAATTTGGAGGTCCGTAGGTTATTTTAGGGGCCCTTTAGCGAAAGTTATAAATTTGAAGGTTTTTGAGAAGTTTGACCGGAAGTAGACTTTTTGATATCAGGGTCGGATTCGGATTCCGGAAGTTGAAGTAGGTCCGTAATGTCGAATATGACTTGTGTGCAATATTTGAGGTCAATCGGACGTGATTTGATAGGTTTCGGCATCGAATATTGATGTTTGAAGTTCTAAAGTTTATTAATGTTGAATCAGTTTGCGATTCATGATTTCGATGTTGTTTGATGTGATTTTAAGGCTCAAATAAGTTCATAATGTGTTTTGGAACATGTTGGTGTAATTGGATGGGGTCCAGGGGGCCCCGGGTGGATTCCAGGTGGTTAACGGGTCAAACTTAGAATTTGAAGAAGAGATGGGGCAGCTGATATCTGGTGTACAAGCACCTGCGAGGTGTTGGCTGCAGGTGCAGAGGGCGCAAGAGGGATATTGGAGTCGCAGGAGCAGAGTAGGCCGACCAGGTGAGGGACCATAGGTGCGCAGCTTTTGGGTGCATCTGCACAAACGTAGAAGCGAAAAGCCTATCACAGAAGCGGAAGGGTGTCTCTCACCTGCGAAGCTGCAGGTGCGACTACTGGACCGCAGGTGCGAAGGTCGGGGCTGGGCAGTGTGTTCTTTAAAAATGAGGGCTTGGCTCATTTTCACTTCATTTCCTCCATGAGATCTGGTCTTGGAGCGAGTTTGGAGCTCATTCTTTGTCATCAATGTCAAGGTAAGTGATTCCCACTCATTATAAGTTAATTACATGGTTTGTATAAGGATTTAATCATGGAAATTAGTATAAATTGTAGGGTTTTTGGTAGAAGACCTAGAATTTGATTTTTTAGATTTGGACTACGAAATTGGACATTGAACTTAGAATAAATTATATATTATAGTTCGTGATTTTATGGGTAAATTTTATCCTAAAAAAATTTCGAAATCCGGGCACGTGGGCCGGAGGGCGATTTTATCAACTTTTCGAGCGGAGTTGGGAAAATTTTTAAATTTAATTATTGTGAGTATTAGAGTATATTTTAATGGGTTTGCATATTTATTGATTATTTTTGGAGCGTTGGGCATCAATTTGAGTGGTTGGAAGGGCTTGGGAGCCGGTTATGGAACTTCGGAGCGAGGTATGTCTCCTTTCTAACCTTGTAAGAGGGAACCCCATAGTTGAACAAAATTAATACATGCTTATATTGGGGGCTACGTATGCACGAGGTGACGAGATTCCATACGTAACTACTAATTATGCCTATGTCCGGGTAGTTTAAGGCTTACATCATGCCTTGTTGATATTGTTATTGATTTATGTTTATTCTTTACCTTGAGAGGGAGCAAAATTGAGTTTTCTTATTAAATATTTTGAGAGGAGTTGAAATTGAAGAATTTAAGATTTAAAAGGCTTCGTTTGAAATTCATGATTTCGAAATGGGATTGAGAAATATTATAATAGCTTAAGAAATCTATGTGTAAACGCGTCACATGTATGTTTTGCGAGCGGGGTAATTTCCTTAAAAAACTACAAGCTGAATTACCCTTATTTTGAAAAGAATCAAGAAAGAGATATGATTTTAATGTTAATTTATGTTTGACTGTGTCGAATGTATGATTCGCGAGCGGGGTATTTCCTTCCACCACTCTTATGGGATCGGGCTGTTTGCCTCGGCAGGATTTAAATACCACACTCTCATGGGCTGGTTGCCTCGGCAAGTTAATAGATGCATCTATGGTTCGCGTCGTTCGGCCCTCAGCAGTGCACAATTTACTTTTATGTTGGATCGGGCCGTACGCCTCGGCATTTCCTATATATATANCCAGTGTATTTGAGGGTTTTTCCCCTGATTTGAATTATGACAACCCCTTTGATGAAATCCCCTATATCTATGTATACGCTCCTATTACGGAAAGGACTTGCTAGTTGAGAGCTGAGTAAATTGTAAAGAGGGGAATTGTACCACGCATTTTATACTTGTTTGTTTCACATTTTTACTCTGTCTCATATTTATTCACTTATTTACTGTACATGATATTATTGGACCACTAGTAAGTGTCGATGTCGACCCCTCGTCACTACTTCTTCGAGGTTAGACAGGATACTTGTTGATACCCAATTTTTCCTAAAAAATATTTTAAATTGCATATATATTTTCAAAATCATGAATTAGTATCAATTGGCATTTTCCCATAATATTTCTACATTTTTTAATAAATTATTCCATAAATAGCCAATTTGGTACCTTTTGGCTATAATTACAATAACTTTGCAATTATAGTCCATGCATATAATTTTTGAGTTATTTTTACCAGAAATTAGTCCTTTATATTTTTAAATACTAAATAATCATTTTTGAAATATTTCTATGCATGAAATTCATTTTTTTTTATAATTAGTAACTTTTTTATAAATTATTTTTAACTAATTTAATTTGGGTATTTAACAAATGTCCCCATTCCATTTTAATTACAACCTAAATTAAGTTGGCCTAATTAGTACTAAACCATCCCAAAGACCCCAGGTAAAAAATCCTAATACTACCCGACCCAATTCCGCTCAAATTCTGGCTGTTGATCATTTTGATCAACGGTCCAGGTTATTTCTTTCCTAATTTAACGTAATACTACCCCCCAAACCCCTCATTTTCTCCTCACACACCCGCCGTCACCCATCCCCTTCTCTCCCAAGTTCTCTCTGCCCTAACCATAATTTCCCTCGTTGTTGCTTGCTTGCCGTCGAATATGGTGGCTCACCACCATTATCCAGCCTTAACGGCTCTCCTATGCGGGGATTTCTGCTGTCTTTGAGGTCCTCAAGGGACCAATGGCCGGTCCGTTCACACCTGAGCCTGTCCTCACCATCCTCAGGTCACCATGGCTCGATTTGAGTAAGATTTGTCCTATTTTCTTGTTAGACCTATGGTTTCTAAGCCGGTATTTCACCTCTAGGTTATTTTTCTCAAAACCCTATTCTGATCTCCTAAATATTTTAGATCTGTAACATATTTGAGGAGGTTCGAATTTTTTTTGCTTGTTTTCATGAGAAATCTTCCAATTTTCAAAGTGTCGCTTCATTTTTTCCTTACTAGGGTTCTGAAACTTTTTCTTCAAAACGATTTTTGATATTTTAAGTGTTATTCTCTAAGTCTTATGTGTTTTATTAATTTTGTTAAGTTTTACCTTTTACCCTAACTAGTTATGCTGAAACCCCTAACTTTAGTGCTATGTTTGGATTATGAGTTCGTCCTTACTTGTTTGTTCATTCGATTCTGCTATGTGTTTGATTCTCATGAATACTACTTCGTTTAGTTAGAGTATTTTTTTTATTTTTACCCTAGTGTTCCCTATTAGGGTTTCAAATATGATTCTTTATACTTGGTTTATTTGTTTATTCATGGAAGTTTATATTATTTCCCTTAAAATTAGTATTACTTCAATTCTTTGAATCCTTGATTCCCTGTGTTGATACTCATATGCTAATTTCTAGTTATTTTCCTATTTTTCACCACCTTTAAATTACTGCTTGCCTTATTTATGATCAACTGTGTTATTTATTTATTCATACCACTTATTTCCTTAATTGAACATTTGTGTATCTACCCCTAATTACCTACTCTGTACCTATATTATTTGTTTCTTTCCTTAATTGTTACCTGCTCTCCACCATTGGTAAATTACTCCCTTAATTTAGGGAAGACTTGGATGATTTTACTCTTAATTGTTTTTGTGGCTCTTCAATTACCGAACAATTGATGGTCTGCATTATTTTACCTATCTCTCAACTATTATATACTCTCTTCTCTTTTCATTACACAGACGAACACACTGGTTCAAAAACTATCTCTTACACTTAAAACTTCCTGCTCTTTCTTGTTACTTGCTACTTCAATTGAACTAGCCGGTTGTAAGCCAAGGCTAGTTATTGCACTACATTGCTCAATACTTTGTGTCTACTCTTCTTAAATGGTATGGTTATGATTTAAATCCAAGTTCTAGTCCCTATGTGTTCTCTTACTGCTTCAGTTTACTAATTACCAGTTTATTTCTGTCTATTACTTGGGGCTTTTCAATATGTAACTAGCCTGCTTAAATCCTTATTTCACTTAGCGTATATGAGTTTTTCCCAGTTCAACTTATGATTAACATGTCTAGTATTTGCTTATTGCTTTCTCTAGCACGTTTCAAACTGACTCCACTCCATGTATGTACGTTGGGATTGATTTCCTATCTGCTTATCTGTATTCCAGTATTAACCTACTTTGCTAAGTAATTGATTGCCCTAAGTAATGTTGATTCTATGTTTAACTCTGTCTAGTACAACTAGGTTCTCAACTGTATGTTCTGAAATCCATGCCTTATGTTTGTATTATTAGTTATTCCCTATCCAATAAACTCCTAAGAAAGCTTCTGTGCTTCTGTTTGTTATGTGTTTCACTATGTGTGTTTTATATGTCCCCAACCCCCAATATCCTGTTTGAATCATGTTGTTAAGTGATGTGGAATCTGTTTGCTCTGAGTTAATTTGTTGTTTTGTTTGATTCTTCAAATGTTTACACTGTTCTTCTTCAAACTATTTTACTACTAATCAACTCCTATTTTTCATAAAACCTCTTTACTTAATTGAGTCTTTTTCAATACTATTTTCATATCAAAACCTTTTCAAAACTATGTCAAGCACTCTCACTTTAATCCTAAGTCCCTAGGTTTTTTCCCTCTAGTGTGTGTACAGCCTTGGGATCCTTTTGAGATCCCTCTGAACTCTGGCACACTGGGGCTGGCCCTTCCACACTGCACTTACTCAGCTCTTGTTATGGAAGTTTGGGTGTGAGCACTGCCCGGGATCCTTGAGGTCCTTAGCAAACTCTGACACACCCGGACATGAGATTGGCTATGAAACTCTTGGCATTTGAGGCTATAGAGGCTTGGTATCCTCAGGATACATCTGGGCCTGCTTTAGGCTCCCTATAGTTTAACTTCTTCTCTTTTTTATTTATTTGTAATTAATTCAGCTATTGGTTTGTAATAATTAATTTGTAAACATATATTGGAGATGGCTAGTGAAATGGGGAGGGTAGCTGATGATACTGTTGACACTATTGGGTAGAGAACATGCCTTAGGCTTTACATTCTTTATATCTTCATTAGAATCCATGTTTTAGGACTAATATGTTCATCCAAATCATGCCAAACATGCATTAAATATCCTGTTCTTAGGACTTCATATTTACTTCTTCAACATATCACATGTCACTAATTTATGTTTTGGGTTGTATCAGCCTATCACTTAGAGATCCTGCTCCTAGGACAATAAATGACATTGACATAAAATTGTCGCTCTTGTGTACAGTTAGAAATCATGCCTTAAGAATTCTGCGCATTTAGAATTTATGTTTTAACGAATTTTGTTACTCTTGTGTGCATTTAGAAATTATGTCTTAATAATTCTTCCATTCTTATGTGCATATTAGATACCATGCTCTAGGATTCCGTTTGCATTTGTTTGAATACGCCTAGTATAAGCAACTGACCATGAAAAGGTATAAAAAATTGTCTCTCATATAGATGTTACTTATGAATAACAACTGGTACAAATTCCCTTTTTTTAAGTCTTCGTCACCTAGAGCAGCATGTTGTAGGTTAAACGACGTCTAAACTGTTAAACATCTCCTGTAATTGTGATCGCATACAGTCCCATGCCCAGGCAAGCCTTAGGTAATTAATTGCTATAAAATTGGAAACTATTTTGATCATGTTTACTGCTTAAAGGCTAACAAGTTTTAAATCAGTGGGTAAACTGATTAGGGCCTTTTCGTTAAAGTTTGTATAAAACAGTATTGCATATTCATGTGCATTGATGTCACTTAGATATCCTGTCTTAGGATCCTTTTTCTAATAAAACTGCCTTTCTCTGTGTTTGAGACGTGTTGTTTATTTGCATTATGCGTGGTCTGAGCTTTTTAACTGCTCATGCCGCTTATCTGCTAGTCCTACTTGTTCTTGCCTGTCGCCTAGAATTTTCCCTTTTAGCACCTTAGGGGGTTGTCTAGAACTACTAGACTTAGAGGTCCTAAACTCTTCCAGGACTACAAGGAATGGACGGATAACAACACGCTTAGATCTCGTTAAACAAAACTCGCTTAATAAACCACTAAGCGGGGATAATGGGTAGAAAGGGATATGATGACCTGTGCGTTAATGCAAGGTGTAACCCCTCATTGAGGAGTGATTACCGGGAATTGCACATATATGATCCTATAGGATAAACAACTTAGGATCTCCCTTATCCTTTATATAGGTGTGCTTGGATTGCTAATCTGTTAAGACTTTTATTTGTTTACATATGTGTGCTTAGACTATCTATTTGCTAGTTGAATAATTCACAAAGTATGTTATGCCGGGACTCACAGTTGTGGACTTTGAGGGGTGCCTAACACCTTCCCCATGAAGTAATTTCAATCTCTTATCCAATCTCAGGTTATGCAATTAGTGTTATGAATGACCCTTAATAGGTGTCCTAACGCACCTTAATTCGTTAGGTGGCGACTCTTTGAATTTCTTACATCCCTTTATATCAAAAGGAAATGAGTTGTCCCAATAATATCGAAAACTCTGACCAATCCGAAAGGATTGTAAAACGGGGGGCAGGGGGCCCGACAACATGGCGACTCTGCTGGGGAGTTTAGGTTTTTACCATAACAAACTTGCTTTTTGAATGAGTCTGAAGCATGGTCCTTTTTGCTAGTATGTGCGCACCCTTTCCCTTTCCCCTTATGTGAATTTAATTTCCCGTTTTGAGAATTTATGATTTCCTTTACTGCAAAAACTGACTTATTTGTTTGTTTACCTTTCTTAAATATTTTTCAATTATTAAATACCGCCTTTATTATTTTCCAAACGTGCAAATACGTGACAACATGTTATTTACAGCTGCATAAATCATGCTCAACATCATATTCCACTCGTGTGTAATCAATCCTTTAGCAACTCTTAATGAGTGGTTGCACTCTTCCTATATATCACCCTTTAAATTCGAAAAGGCTTATTTACGATAAAACTAGTCAATCAGCGATGCAGTCGATGGTTCCGTGCCTTTCCTCCTCAAGTTGTCCGCTTGAGGGTACCAGTATAGACCCCCATAATAACCTTACTCTGATTATAACTGTACATGCATCATGGTCAAACCTAGTCGGGTTAATATGTTCTCCACATAATAATCTTTAGGAAAAGACTTGTCCAAAAGTCCACTAGGGTTTCCATAATCCCAACGGACGCAACCACGATATGTGCATTAATTTGGAGAAATAAGTGCGAATATGCTAATCACTGATGCATAAGTAGTTGAATCTGGAGGGGGAAAGGGTCTAATATTATTTGTTTTGCAGAAGGTGAGGCACGAAATCCCCAGGTTCGGCATGGTCCAAAGAATACCACCATTGTTGCTGGATTGGTGGGAGGATATTTCACCAAGTGACCAAGACCATGTTAAAAGGGTCCTCGGAAACTTACCCTCTTTACTGGATATCCAACCAAACAATATGTTGATCGAAGCGGGCACAATATGTTGATTAAAGCGGCCACTATGTTCTGGGATGGAGAAAGCTCTGTGTTCCGTTTTGGCAACATAGAAATGACCCCTCTCTTGGAGGAGATAGGGGGCATCATTGGATTACCTTGGGACAATCCAGGTTTATTGGTGTCAGAAAATCGTGCCACTAGGGGGTTCTTGAAAATGACGGGTTTGAAAAAGAACAATGATTTAGAGTGCTTGAGGGAGTCCTACATAACCTTTGACTACCTCTATGAACGATACAACCATAACAAATCCTATCGTATCTTCCATGATGAATTCCCTATCACTTCCTTGGGTCATATTCACTACAGGGTTTTTATGTTCGTTGTTTGCTTCCTGGGTATGATAGTATTTCAAAGCAAAGTAGACAGGATTCACACAAGACTGGCTATGGTAGCCAAAACCTTAATGGAGGGGATCGAGAGGAAAAAATATACCATTATCCCTATGATCATAGAAGACATATACTGAGCCTTGGACCGCTGCCAGAAGAGGTTCAAACACTTTGAGGGTTTTAATCGGCTACTACAAGTTTGGTTATTGGAGCATCTCCAAAGAGGTCAATATCATCAAGAGTTTCCACGAAGGCGTGGAATGATCATATAGCCTTCCACCACCCTAAAAGAATGACTTACATCCCAGACAGGTTTGCTCAACCGGAAAATGCTACAGAATGGGCGCAATTTTTTGACAATTTGACCGAGGACCAGGCTCAATGGATCTTCGAATGGTTCCCTACCAGTGAGTTCATCATCAGATCGAGGGACGCTCCGCACCTGGTGTTGATCGGGTTAAGGGGCATATACCCTTATGTTCCCATCAGGGTTATGAGACAGGAAAGCAGGAAGCAAGTCATATCACGAGTTTCTAAAATGAGTCATTACAGGGCAGATTTTCAGGACGACGACATCCCGTACAAATATGAAGCTAAGAATATATGGCATCTAAAGGTTATGGTAGAAAGGGACACCATCGAGCCAGACGAGTACCACGCAGGGAATATACGCTTTTACCTATCATGGTTGGAAGACAACATATTAGGGATAGTTGAGCCGGGAATCGGTGGGGGAAACAGGGTCATAGACGAAGTTGCTGAAGCCCAAGTGAAATACAATAAAATGCGCAAAAGGGTTCGTGAGTCCGAGGCCGAGCATCTGGAGCAACACAATACTGATATGGAACTGATCAATGAATGGAGGGAAAGGGCTATCAAGTCTAATGAAAGGTTAGAATATTTGGAGCAGGGTCTGATGAAGCTAGAGGGGAAGACGAGGAAAAGAGTCGCCGACTGCCAAAATGCCGAGGGAAGCGAAGGAGGGCATCTAGCAAGAGTATACCTGCTGTTGGGCATGAACGACACGGGGAACCTGATCGACAGAGCCAAGAAGATCAAGCATGGGGAAGGTCCTTCTGTGATCAAGTAGATTAGATTTACCTGCCTTTTCAAATGTAATAAGGCCAAGTGCCATTAGTGACTTATCTACTTTTACATTAATGAAATAAGGCA
Organism: Nicotiana knightiana; assembly: GCA_005239525.1. Taxonomy (NCBI): domain Eukaryota; kingdom Viridiplantae; phylum Streptophyta; class Magnoliopsida; order Solanales; family Solanaceae; genus Nicotiana; species Nicotiana knightiana. The sequence continues at coordinate 86,498 of ML406317.1, forward strand.
TTTTGGCATCTAAGTTCTCCAAATCAACTTGTCGCTAGGCCTACCTCAGGCACACTGAGGCTCCCAAATTAAGACGCGCGTTTACAATATTGCAATATGTGTTTAAATACTACAAATACTTTTCTCATGATCCTCACTGACTTGTTACCTTTTGTTTTTATTTTATTTCATTGATTATTCCCCTTCCCCAAAGTTTGGTTCGTGCATTCTGGCATCATCAGCATATCATACAAGATCCAGGGTCCCTCCACCTTCTCCTTCTCCTAGTCCACCTAAAGGCAAAGGAAAAGGCAAGATGGAGGATTTGACTAACATCAGAAAGGAAAACTCAACATCGGTTGAACATACCAAAGCTTCTGACAGTAGGGGTACTCGGGTTAAGAATGATGTTGTGTCACAACTCATTGGGGAAGCTTCTGACAGTAGGGGAAACTTCAAGGGGAACTTGAAAATGTTCGGAACCTAGCGAACCTGTCCTTCTCACTTAATGTTCCGGATGTCAGCCATCCGAACACTTAAAACCCCGCACCACCTCAGAACCATCCTGCAACTAACCACTATACAACTCCACCACAAAACAAAACCCTCCCACCACAATACCAACAAAACACCTGTCATACCCCCCGAAACACCCCACCTATCATTCCTGAACCAGAAAATTCCACCAACGATCACCTCTATGCTCAAGCACCAGGCCACCAGAACAACCCCATATACGTGGAGACTTTAACTCACTCCACCCAACCCATTTCTTACACACCAGAATCCAGTGAGAAAGACCTGCTTATCATGAACTTGGCCGAAGAACTCAAGAAATTCAGTAGCCGAGTTCAAGGCATGGAAGGAGGTAAGGGGATCGAAGGATTGAATTATGAAGATCTCTGTATATAGACTGATGTAGAACTACCGAAGGGTTACAAACCTCCCAAGTTTGAAATGTTCGACGGTACTGGTGATCCCAGGGTCCATTTGAGGACCTATTGTGACAAACTGGTCGGAGTTGGAAGAGACGAAAAGATTCGGATGAAATTGTTCATAAGGAGCCTCACAGGGGATGTCTTGTCTTGGTACATCAGCCAGGACCCCAAGAAGTAGCCTTATTGGGTGAGTATGGCCTCGGATTTCATGGACCAATTCAGGTTCAACACGCAAAATGCGCCAGACATATTTACAATCCAGAATCTCAAGAAGAAACCCACTGAAACCTTTCGTGAGTATGCCACTCGTTGGAGGTCAGAAGCGGCCAAGGTTAGGCCGGCATTAGATAAAGAACAGATAAACAAATTCTTCGTCGGGGCACATGACCCGCAATATTATGAAAGACTGATGGTAATTGAAAATCACAAGTTTTCTAACATCATCCAGCTGGGTGAAAGGATTGAAGAGGGCATCAAGAGTGGGATGGTCACAAATTTTGAAGCACTACAAGCTACCAACAAAGCACTGCAGTCCAGTGGTATATCCAAGAAGAAAGACATAGGAGCAGTAATGGTTGCACAGGGACCCAAATCCCCACTGACATATCGAACCTCTCCACTTGCATACCAAGCACATCCACCTACATATCGACCGTCACCTCCACCTCCATATCAACCCACATCTCCAAGATATTCCTAACCAACCGCTGCCAATCACACATACAACTCCCACCGTCTCACTTTAAGTCACCTCCAACTCGCCAAAATTTCACAAGAACTCGACCCAACTTTGACCGCAGGCCACCCAAACAATATACCGCCATTGCCGAGCCCATTGACCAGCTGTATGAAAAGTTGAAAGCTGCTGGTTACGTTACCCCTATCCCTATTGTAGCCACAGAGAATCCATCCCAATAGGCCAATACAGACAAAACCTGTGCATACCTTTCCGGCATGAAAGGACATACCATCAATGAATGGCGCTCGTTGAAGAATAAGTTCCAGGCTTTGATCGACAATAAAATCATCCAGGAAAAGGAGGCTGCCCTTAATGTCTGCAATAACCCCCTCCTAGATCACAGGGGTGAATGTGTCAATGTGATAGAAATAGATGAAGGATGGGACCCATAAGGGTCAAGCGGGTTAATCAAAGAAGGTGATGATCCCAAGAAGCCAGCAGTTACACTCAATCCCATCATAGTGCAGACACACCCGTCATGAGAGGTTGAGGTGACTACATTAGTCCCGTTCGAGTTTGAGATATCACTGCCTACAAATACGCCCGCACCATTCGAGGTTGAAATAGAACCATCTGCAGTGACTCCTGTTCCATTCGAAGTAAAGGTAGCCACACCAATTACAGTGATAGTATCAACTACGCGACCCTTCAACACTAATGTCATGCCCTAGGATTATGTAGCTGAAGCTAGAAGGAAAGAAAAGGTCAAGGTAGAAGAAGTTGGTGTTGCACAGGGGATGACTAGGACTGGAAGGGTAAACGGCTGAACACTTGGGAGAATCCAGAAAACAGACTTCTAACAGGCCTCCCGTTATTGAGACAGGACTGGATGACCTTTGGAGGAAGGTGCAAGCCAGGGAGTACTCAGTCATAGATTATCTGAAAAAGACTCCGGCCCAGATATCTATCTTATCACTGCTTTAGAATTCGAAAGAACATAAGAGTGCTCTGATGAAAGTGTTGAATGAAGCTTATGTGCCTAACAACATCACAAGCGGAGAGATGGCTAGCATGGTGGGGCAGGTATTAGAAAGTCACAAGATTACTTTCCACGAGGATGAACTACCACCTGAAGGCTTGAGTCACAACAGGGCACTGCACATTACCGTGTAATGTGAAGATTACTTCATTACCAGGGTTCTGATTGATGGAGGATCCAAATTTAACATTTTCCCATTGACAACACTAAAGGGGTTGGGCAAGGGACTATACGAAATACGAGAAGGATCCATGAATGTAAAAGCTTTCGATGGGTCTCAATGGTCCACCATTGGAGAAATCAGTCTCTGTTTACAGATGGGGCCAATATGGTTTGAGGTTGAATTTCAGGTGTTAGAAATATCCGCGTCCTATAACCTTTTACTAGAACGACTGTGGATACATGCCGCTGGGGCTGTGGCCTCAACTTTGCATCAGGCTGTAAAATTCGAGTGGAATCATCAGGAAGTCATTATCCATGGGGATGGAAGAAACCACATCTACAGTTGCCAGACTATCCCGGTAATTGAAGGTAGAAGAAGGCTTGGTGGAGAAACTTACCACCACATCGAACGGGCCAACACAATTAGACAATGATAAATGGTGGAGTAGTAAGATTGAAAGCATAATGAATTGGAGCAGATACGAACCCGACAAGGGTCTCAGTAAGAATATTCAAGGCATTTCCAAGCCAATACGGCTAAAGTTCCACGGCACTACCTTTGGCCTGGGATACCAGTACACTTGGCAAGAGTATGATGATTGGACGCCATCATGGCGTGGTCCCTACTATCCATTGGAGCATCCCATACCGCATCTGGAACAGACTTTCCAGCAAGCCAACGTCATAGGGGGACCAGAGGAGGACGAAGCATTAGCAGCCTTAAGGAACTTATTCTTGGAAGACGAGGATATGGATTATTGGGTCATCTTTGAGGAGGAGGAGGAGGAGGAAGAAGCTCCTACCATCCAAGATATAAGTAAGGGATCGTTCCTCAGAAACTAGACTGTTAGACCGTCCAGGGTCCGACAAGTTCTGGGGTAGCAAGGCTGAAGAACATTCTTTATTTTGCTTTCCAAGAAAATGATCTCTTTCTTGCATTCTGTTTTAAATAATGTTTCCAATGTTCCGAAACGTTTGTTTAAATTATTGAAATCTCTTTTATGTTTCAATGAATCAGTATTTATTGTTATCATTTTTCTCTCATATTTTTATATAAACAACATTACTATTCCCTGTCTTGATGAACCAATGACTGTGACATGCGATGAGACAACGCAACAAAGGGATAGTGATTTAGAAGAAGAAGATATCATACCCGAGGAAATCGTCAGAGTAGTAGAGGACTTTGAAAACAAGCCTAAGTCCAATCTGGATGAGACCGAGGTAATCAACTTGGGAGATTCAGAGACCGTCAAAGAAACCCGCATTAGCATCCACCTGTCACCGCTAGAGAAAGAAGAGTATACACAATTCCTCAAGGAGTATGAAGATGTATTTGCATGCTCGTATGATGATATGACCGGACTAAGTACATCTATCATGGCTCACAAGTTGCTCACCCATCCAATGTTCCCACCAGTGAAGCAAAAGCTCCGGAAGTTCAAGACTGATATGAGTTTGAAAATGAAGGAGGAAGTCACCAAGCAAAATCAACGCCAAGGTCCTCAGAGTGGTTGAATACCCAACATGGTTAGCCAACATAGTGCCAGTTCCAAAGAAGGATGGGAAATTCAGGGTTTGTGTCGATTACTGGATCTCAACCGAGCTAGTCCAAAAGATGATTTCCCTCTTCCAAACATAAACTTCCTAATCGAAAATTTTGTTAAACATGAGCTCCAGTCATTTGTGGATTGCTTTGTCGGTTACCATCAGGTCTGGATGGACGAGGATGACGCCGAAGAGACAGCTTTAATCACGCCGTGGGGAGTATACTGTTACAAGATGATGCCATTTGGCCTAAAGAATGCTGGGGCAACTTACATGAGGGTTATGACTACTATCTTCCATGACATGATACATAAGGAGATCGAGGTGTATGTGGACGACGTCATCATCAAGTCCAAAACGCCACAGATCATATAGTAGATTTGAGGAAGTTCTTCAACGGATTGCAGAAATACAACTTGAAATTAAACCCTGCAAAGTGTGCACTCGGAGTTCCTACCGGAAATTGCTTGGGTTCATCGTCAGCTACCGAGGAATAGAACTGGATCCATCAAAAGTCAAATCCATCCAGGAGCTGCCACCACCAAAGAACAAGAAGGATGTAATGAGTTTTCTAGGACGACTAAATTACATCAGTCGGTTCATAGTCTAGTGCACAGTCATATGTGAACCAATCTTCAATATGTTAAAGAAAGACACTGCAACCGAATGGACCGAGGATTGTCAAAAGGCCTTCGACAGAATCAAGGAGTACCTATCGACGCCACCAGTTTTGGTTCCGCCAGAGCCAGGTAGACCCTTATTACTCTACCTTGCAGTACTAGATGGATCTTTCGGCTGCGTTCTGGGGCAGCATGATGAGACAAGGAGAAAGGAAGAAGCTATCTATTATCTGAGTAAGAAGTTCACTCCATACGAGGCACAGTATTCTCTACTGGAACGTACCTGTTGCGCTATAACCTGGGTTGCTCAGAAGCTGAGGCACTACTTTTGTGCCTACACACCATACCTCATAGCAAGGATGGATCCCTTGAAGTATATCTTTCAGAAACCTATGCCCACCGGTAAACTAGCCAAGTGGAAAATCCTGTTAAGTGAGTTCGACATCGTCTATGTGACTCAAAAAGCGGTCAAAGGACAAGCATTGGCAGATCATCTTGCTGAGAATCCTGTGGGAGGAGAATATGAATCCCTGAAAACGTATTTTCCTGATGAAGAAGTATTGTTCATAGGAAAAGCTTGATGAATCCTATGACGGTTGGAGGATGTTCTTTGACGGAGCGACAAACTTTAAAGGGGTCGGCATTGGAGCCGTCTTAGTATCGAAAACCGGCCAACATTACCCGGTATCTGCTAAACTCAAATTTGCCTGCACCAAAAACATGGAAGAGTACGAAGCCTGCATCCTAGGGCTCGACATGTCCATTGACATGAATATTCAAGAGCTGCTGGTAATTGGTGACTCAGATTTGCTTATACACCAGGTACAAGGAGAATGGGCCACCAAGAATTCCAAAATACTGTCGTATCTGCCCCATGTGCAGGAATTGAGAAAGAGGTTCACCAAGACAGAATTTCGGCACGTCCCCAGAATTCCAAACGAGTTTGCCGATGCGCTGGCCACTCTATCATCCATGATACGACATCCAGATAAGAACTTCATTGATCCTATTCTAGTAAAGATTCATAGCCAGCCGGCATATGTTGCCCATGTTGAAGAAGAAGCAGACGGAAGACCATAGTTCCACGACATCAAGGAATATTTGCAAAGGGAGAATACCTGGAGCATGCAAATCATACCCAGAAACATACGCTTGAGAGGTTATCCAACAGTTTCTTTCACAACGAAGGACCCTGTACAGGAGAACTCCTAATTTGGGATTGCTAAGGTGTGTCGACGCAAAAGAAGCTTCTAAACTACTTGAAGAAATACATGCTGGTACTTGCGGCCCGCATATGAATGGTTTTGTTTTGGCCAAGAAGATACTCGGGGCCGGTTATTTCTAGATGACCATGGAAACTGACTACATCCAGTATGTTTGGAAGTGCTACCAATGTCAGGTACATGCAGACATGATAGTAGTGCCGCCAAACGAGCTCAATGCAACAAGCTCACCTTGGCCATTCGTCGCTTGGGGAATGGATGTCATTGGACCGATCGAGCCTATTGCCTCAACTGGGCACAGGTTCATCCTGGTAATTATTGATTATTTCACCAAATGGGTCGAAGAAGCGTCTTACAAAGAAGTGACTAAGAAAGTCGTGTCAGACTTTGTTCGCAATCGGATTGTTTGTCGATTTGGAGTTCCAGAATCAGTCATCACCGACAATGCTTCCCATCTCAAAAGTGATCTAATGAAAGTCATGTGTGAGACTTTCAAAATGAGACACAATAATTCCACAGCTTACAGGCCTAAGATGAATGGAGTTGTAGAAGCGACCAACAAGAATATCAAGAAAATACTGAGAAAGATGGTATAAAATCACAAATAATGGCATGAGAATCTGTCATTTGCCATATTGGGATACCACACCAAGTCTGCACATCAACCAGAGAAACTCCCTACTTGCTGGTTTATGGTACGGAAGTTGTTATTCCTGCCGAGGTGGAGATTCCTTCCTAGAGAATCATACAAGAAGCTGAGCTCAGCAACGTAGAATGGATAAGGAGCCGTTATGAGCAACTAGCCCTCATAGACGGAAAAAGAATGAACGCAATATGTCATGGGCAACTCTACCAGAACAGAATGTCCAGAGCCTTCAATAAAAGAGTCAAGCCTAGACAGTTCACACCAAGGCAGGTGGTGTTGAAGAAGATATTTCCACATCAAGATGAAGCCAAAGGGAAATTCTCTCCCAATTGGCAGGGTCCTTACATGGTCCACAGAGTACTAACAGGAGGATCTCTCATACTTGCAGAAATGGATGGAGAAGTCTGGCAAAAACCAATCAAATCAAATGCAGTTAAATGATACTATGTGTAACTCTTTATGCTTCTATCAAATGTTGTAAATTGAACTACGCTCAACCTGATTCCCATTTAAGAGGGGATACATAGGCAACCATGTGGGTTCGGTCACAAACCAATAAAAATATTATTTCCCCCCATAATTGGAAACTGGGGTAGAATTTTGAGGAGGACCCTCAAAATTCTGAAGCAAGTTCAGCCGATCGCAACATGTACAACAGTCAGAGATATCAATCCATCTAACTGGGGCAGAAGTTTGAGGAGGATCCTCAAAATTCCATAGAAAAAGAGGTTGAAATGTCTCGGATCTTGTCACGATCGTCGGTTCATCTAATATTCTTAAAATATAATTTTTCACTATGTCTTTACAAAACTATGCATGTTTGCTTTGTAAGATAATTACGTTTAGCCAATCTCTACCCCGACGATTTAAACCAGATCTTCATGCCAGGAAAAGTAAGTCAAGCAAAGCCAGTGGGGTTACGAACCAACCTCCCCTTCTACATAACTCCCAATTTTTTCTTTGGATGCAGGGACAAAGGATAAACATTCCAAAAAGTCATAATCCTTACAACAATCTATCAAAATCTGCTACCAGCTAAGAAATTCTGCTACTATCTGCTATTCATTCTATTTTTTGCATAAGGCTAAATGTTGCCCTCCATTTCCATGAAGCTAAACGCTGCCTTCATCTGCATAAGACTAATCTATGCCTGCACCTTGCATAAGTCTAATCTCTGCCTTCATCTGTGTAAGGCTAATCTCTACCTTTATCTGCATAAGGCTAATCTATGCCTTCACCTTGCATAAGGCTAAACGCTGACTTCCCTTTGCATAAGGCAAATCTCTGCCTTCGATCTGCATAAGGCCAATATCTTCCTTCATTTGCATAAGGCTAATCTCTTCCTTCACCTTACATAAGGCTAATCTCTGCCTTCACCTTGCATAAGGCTAATCTCGGCCTTCACCTTGCATAAGGCTAATCTCTGCCTTCCTTTGCGTGAGGCTAAGCTCTGCCTCTATAAGGCTAATCTATGCCTTCATTTGCATGGGACTAAGCCATGTTTCACATCTTGCACGAGGTTAATATATACCTTCATATCTTGTATGAGGCTAAGCTCTGCCTCCATCTCAATAAGGCTAATGTCTGCATTCACCTGCATGGGACTAAGCCCTATCCCGCATCTTGCATGAGGTTAAGCTCTACCTCCATATCTTGCATGAGGCTAAGCCCTGCCTTCATCTGCATAGAACTAAACCCTGCCCCACACCTATATGACGCTAAGCTCCGCATCCGATTTACATTCTTTTCATCGCTGTCTCTCCAACATTATCTACTTTGCTCTTCTTTCGGGCTAGGCTCTGCCCTCCACTTCACAAGACTAAGCCTTGTCTTGTTGACATCATATTACTGCATTTCATGGGCTGAAATATCGCCAACCTGTCCAAAGGCGCTGAATTCTAAAGGCATCATCCTCATAGACGGAAGACACCATGTCATGGCCTGAGGATCTCTCAAAATTTGCATATCATTATTCGAAGGCGTCATAGTTCGGAGGCACCATCTTCATGGCCCGAGAACATCATTTCATGGCTTGCGAATCTCATTAATCGACTCATAGCCCAGCACGTCATGGTCCAAGGACGTCATCCTCAATCGTCCGAAGACAACTCTCATTGTCCGATGGGAATCTGCATCATGTTTAAATTTTTGACAAATATATGCTCGTATTATCTCTATTTGTAGGTGACCTGGAAAGCAACTGTTATCCCAGCAGGAACGATCCCGCTCCAGTTCCCTCAATTGTATCAAATCTGACCTCTCTCGTCAACCATTCATTCACATATCCCTAGATGTTGTGTCCGTTCTTGCGATAGTTTCATCGGTATACTCCGCCGATGAATCTGGAACTATACGCGGCCTGATTACTGTAAAATCAGGGATATGTAGGCAGATCAGAAGCCAGAGTGCGGCCTAAATCCCTCCAGCCGTTTCGCTCGGTCAAAATTGGCCATCATATCTTTACTCGACAACTCTTTCATCCTTTCCGGGCAAAGAGGGGCAGCTGTTGATACCCAAGTTTTCCTAAAAATATTTTAAATTGCATATATACTTTCGAAATCATGCATTAGTATCAATTGGTATTTTTCCCATAATTTTTCTACATTTTTTATAAATTTGTCCAGTATTTTATCTCCAATAAATAATTACAAAATTACATCACAAATGATTTCAAAGACATTTCTTGATTTAATTCATTGTTTTATTGTCATATTAAGACCAAATTAGTCCATAAATAGCCAATTTGGTACCTTTTGGCTATAATTGCAATAACTTTGCAATTATCGTCCATGAGTATAATTTTTGAGTTATTTTTACCATAAATTAGTCCTTTACGTTTTTAAATACTAAATAATCATTATTGAATTATTTCTATGCATGAAATTCATTTTTTTATAATTAGTAACTATTTTATAAATTTTATTTTTAACTAATTTAATTTGGGTATTTAACAAATGACCCCATTCCATTTCAATTATAGCCTATATTAAGTTGGCCTAATTAGTCCTAAACCAGCCCAAAGACCCCAAGCCCAAAATCCTAATACTACCCGATCCAATTCCGCTCATATCCTGGACGTTGATCATTTTGATCAACGGTCCAGGTTATTTCTTTCCTAATTTAACCTAATACTACCCCCAAACCCCTCATTTTATCCTCACACACCCGCCGTCACCCTTCCCCTTCTCTCCCAAGTTCTCTCTTCCCTAACCCTAATTTCCCTCGCTGTTGCTTGCTTGCCGTCGAATATGGTGGCTCACCACCATTCTCCAGCCTTAACGGCTCTCATACACCGGGATTTCTGTTGTCTTTCAGGTCCTCAGGGGACCAGTGGCCGGTCCGCTCACACCTTGGCCTGTCCTCACCATCCTCAGGCCACCATGGCTCGATTTGAGTAAGATCGTCTTATTTTCTTGTTAGACCCATGGTTTCTAAGCCAGTATTTCACCTCTGGATTATTTTTCTAAAAACCCTATTCTCATCTCCTAAATATTTTATATCTTTAACAGATCTGAGTAGGTTCGAACTATTTTTGCTTGTTTTCATGGAATCTTCCGATCTTCAAAGCGTCGCTTCATTTTTTTCCTAACTAGGGTTCTGAAACTTTTTCTTCATAATGATTTTTGATATTTTAAGTGTTATTCTATGATTCCTATGTGTTTTATCGATTTTGTTAAGTTTTCCCTTTAACCCTAACTAGTTATGCTGAATCCTCTAACTTTAGTGTTATGCTTGGATTCTGAGTTCGTCCTTACTTGTTTGTTCTTTCGATTTTACTATGTGTTTGATGCTCATGAATACTACTTCGTTTACTTAGAGTATTTTTGTGATTTTTACCCTAGTGTGCCCTATTAGGGTTTCAGATATGATTCTTTATACTTGGTTTATTTGTTTATTCATGGAAGTTTATATTATTTCCCTTAAAATTAGTATTACTTTGATTCTTTGAATCCTTGATTCCCCGTGTTGATACTCATATGCTAATTTCTGGTTATTTTCCTATTTTCACCACATTTAAATTACTGCTTGCCTTATTTATGATCAACTGTTTTATTTACTCATCCGTACCTATTATTTCCTTAATTGAACATTTGTGTATCTACCCCTAATTACCTACTCTGTACCTAGATTATTTGATTTCTTTCCTTAATTGTTGCCGTCTCTCTACCGTTGGTAAATTACTCCCTTAATTAAGGGAAGACTTGGCTGATTTTACTCTTAATTGATTATGTGGCTCTTCAATTACCGAACAATTGATTGTCTGCCTTATTTTACCTATCTCTCAACTATTATATATACTCTCTTCTCTTTTCATTACACAGACGAACACACTAGTTCAAAAACTCTCTCTTACACTTAAAACTTCCTGCTCTTTCTTGTTACTTGCTACTTCAATTGAACTAGCTGGTTGTAAGCCAAGGCTAGTTATTGCACTACACTGCTCAATACTTTGTGTCTACTCTGCTTAACTGGTATGTTCTGATTTAAATCCAAGTTCCAGACCCTATGTGTTCTCTTACTGCTTCAGTTTACTAATTACAAGTTTATTTTTGTCCATTACTTGGGGCTTTTCAATATGTAACTATCATGCTTAAATCCTTGTTTCACTTAGCATATATGAGTTTTACCTAGTTCAACTTATGATTAACATGTCTAGTATTTGCTTATTACTTTCTCTGGCATGTTTCAAACTGACTCAACTCCATGTATGTATGTTGGGATTGCTTGCCTATATGCTTATCTATGTTCCGGTATTAACCTGCTTTGCTAAGTAATTGATTGCCCTAAGTAATGCTGATTATTTGTTTAAATTTGTCTAGTACAACTAGGTTCTCAACTGTCTGTTCTGAAATCCATGCCCTATGTTTGTATTATTAGCTATTCCCTAATCCCATAAACACCTAAGAAATCTTATGTGCTTATTTTTGTTATGTGTTTCACTATGTGTGTTGTATATGTCCCCAACCCCCAATATCGCTGTGTGAATCATGCTGTTAAGTGATGTGGAATCTGTTTGCTCTGAGTTAATTTGTTGTTTTGTTTGATTCTTCAAATTTTTACATTGTTCCTGTTCAAACTATTTTACAACTAATAAACTCCTATTTTTCATAAAACCTCTTCACTTAATTGAGTCTTTTCAATGTTGTTTTCATATCAAAACCTTTTCAAAACTATGTCAAGAACTCTCACTTTACTCCTAAGTCCCTAGGTTTTTCCCCTCCAGTGTGTGTACTGCCTTGGGATCCTTTTGAGATCCCTCTGAACTCTGGCACACTGGGGCTGGCCCTTCCACACTGCACTTACTCAGCTCTTGTTATGAAAATTTGGGTGTGAGCACTGCTCGGGATCCTTGAGGTCCTTAGCAAACTCTGACACACCCGGACATGAGATTGGCTATGAAACTCTTGGCAGTTGAGGTTATAGAGGCTTGGTATCCTCAGGATACATCTGGACCTGCTTCAGGCTCCCTATAGTTTAACTTCTTCTCTTTTTTATTTATTTATTTAATTCATTCATCTATTGGTTTGTAATAATTAATTTGTAAACATATATTGGGGATGATTAGTGAAATGGGGAGGGTAGCTGATGATACTGTCGACACTATTGGGTAGATAACATGCCTTAGTCTTTACATTCTTTATATTTTCATTAGAATCCATATTTTAGGACTAATATGTTCATCCAAATCATGCCAAAAATGCATTAAATATCATGTTCTTAGGACTTCATATTTACTGCGTCAGCATATCACATGTGACTAATCTATGTTTTGTGTTGTATCAGCCTATCACTTAGAGATACTTCTCCTAGGAAAATAAATGACATTGACATAAATTTGTCGCTCTTGTGTGCAATTAGAAATCATGCCTTAAGAATTATGTGCATTTAGAAATCATGTTTTAAGAATGTTGTTACTCTTGTGTGCATTTAGAAATTATGTGTTAATAATTCTTCCATTCTTATGTGCATATTAGATACCATGCTCTAGGATTCCGTTTGCATTTGTTTTAATATGCCTAGTATGAGCAACTGACCATGAAAAGGTATAAATAATTGTCTCTCATATAGATGTTACTTCTGAATAAAAACTGGTACAAATTCCCTTTTTTTAAGTCTTCGTCACCTAGAGCAGCATGTTGTAGGTTAAATAACTTCTAAACTGTTAAATTATGATTGCATATAGTCCCATGCCTAGTCAAGCCTTAGGTTATTAATTGCTATAAAATTGGAAGCTGCTTTGATCATGTTTGCTGCTTAAAGGCTAACAAGTTTAAAATCAGTGGGTAAACTGATTAGGGCCCTGTCGTTAAAGTTTGTATGAAACAGTGTTACATATTATTGTGCATTGATGTCACTTAGATATCCTGTCTTAGGATCCTTTTTCTAATAAAACTGTCGTTGTCTATGTTTGAGACGTGCTGTTTATTTACATTATTTGTGGAGGTGAATTTGATCTTTTTAACTACTTATGTCGCTTATCTGCTAGTCCTACTTGTTCTTTCCTGTCGCCAAGAATTTTCCCTTTTAGCACCTTAGGGTGTTGTCTAGAACTGCCCAGACTTAGAGGTCCTAAACTCTTCCAGGACTACAAGGAAGGGACGGGTGCCCGGGTATTGTACAGATATGGTCCTATAGGATAAATAACTTAGGACCTCCCTTATACTTTACATATGTGTGCTTGGACTGCTAATCTGTTAAGACCTTTATTTGTTTACACATGTGTGCTTAGACTATCTACTTGCTACTTGAATAATTCACAAAGTATGTTTGGCCGGGACCCACAGTTGTGGACTTTGAGGGGTGCCTAACACCTTCCCCTTGAAGAAATTTCAAGCCCTTACCCAATCTCTGATTATGCAATTAGTGTTATGAATGGTCCTTAATAGGTGCCCTAACGCACCTTAATTAGTTAGGTGGTGACTCTACGAATTTCTTACATCCCTTTATCCCAAAAGGAAATGATTTGTCCCAATAATGTCGAAACCTGACCAATCCGAAAGGAGAGGAAATAGGGGAGCAAGGGGGTGTAACGACCCGACCGGTCATTTTGTGTTATCAGACCCATTTCCCCTAAATGAAACTTCCCATAGCGGCTTATTGTGATTTATGAATTGCGGGGGTGGATGGTCCGGGATTCGGAAGTGTTTAGAGCAATATTGGAACACTTGGGTCCTTCAGGTTGGCCTTTAAGGCCAAGTTTGACTTCGGTCAATATTTTGAGTAAACGATCTCGGAATCGAGTTTCGACGGTTCCGTTAGCTTCGTATGATGATTTCGGACTTGAGCTTATGTTCGGTGACCCGGGGACATTTCAGCGCCCAATATCGAAATAAGAGTTTCCTTAAGTTCATATTGTGGTTTGGGACGTATTTTTGTGTTATCGAGGTCCGAACAGAATTTCGACACCAGGAATAGTATCGTTATGTAATTTTTACTTGCCTGCAAAATTTTGTGTCACTCCAAGTAGCATAGGTCGGTTCGGAGAATTGTTAGCGAATTCAAGAAACTTAAAGTTCCTAAGTTTGGTTCTAGGGGTTTTGAGGTGTGATTTTGAGTTTTAGAGTTGTTGTGGGTATTCCGAAGGCACGAGCGAGTCTGTGGTGGGACTTGTTGTAGATTTGGATGGGGGATCGGGTGGGAGCAGGTGCCTCTCGGGCACCAAACGAGGCCAAAAACCACCTGAAGCGGCTGCTGGTGCACCTGATCTGGTGTGACCGCAGATGCAGTTACCTAGTCGCAGAAGCGAGACCGCTCATGCGGTCCCAGCCTCGCAGGTGCGACCCCCAGGTGGGTTGCCCAGTTCTCGCAGGTGCGGGACCTTTCCCGCAGGTGCGGACTCCTGCCCGCCGGTGCGAGCCCATGCTCTTGTCCCATTCTCCGCAGGTGCGAGACCGTAGGTGCAGTCGTCGAGTCACGGGTGCGGAAATCCCTGTAGGCAGTAAGGTCTTTAAATGCGGGATTATCCCATTTTCACTCCATTTTCTTCCACCATAGACAATTTTGAGAGCTTGGAAAAGAGTCCCACGACCTAGCTACTAAAAGGTAAGTGAATTCTATCCTAAAGTTAGTTAATGCATGAATTCCTAGTTGAATTTAACTACCTAATTAGTGGAAAATTAAGGAATTGTGTAGTAACCTAGGGCTTTCGAGAATTTAGAGAATTACCCGTGAATTGGCTATGAAATCATCCAAAAATCATATATTAACGATCCTTAGGTTATGGGCGAGTGTTTCCTTCGAGAATATTTGGAATCTGAGCATGCGGGCCCGGGGTTGAATTTTGGGACTTCTTCAAGAATGATGAATTTGAGTAAGTAGTAGGAGAATTCCATGCTTTGAGTATAATTTGATATATTTACGTAACGTTTGATTAGTTTTGAGTCCTTGGGTGACGAGTTCGGAGTTTCGGGCGCATTCTTGACCCGGGGAGTAGGTTCGACACGAGGTGAGTCTCCTTTCTAACCTTGTAAGAGGGAACTGTCCCCCTAGGTGATTTAAATGGCTATGTGCTAATGTTTGTGGGGGCTACGTACGCACAAAGTGACGAGAGTCCGTACGTAGCGACTATTATTGTAATTTTCAGGTAGTTAGGACTACACCATGCCTTGTGTTTTTCCTTGATATCAACTATATGCTTAATGAAATAATGTTACATGCGGCTTGTTTCCCTGAGATCATGGAATTTGGGAAAGTTTAAGGAATTGTTCACCGAAAAGTAATTTATAAAGAATAAATTTGTGGATTGTATGTGCATGTGACCGCTTCGCAATTTACATTCCGCGAGAAGAGTGTTATTTCTCCCACTCTCTGGGAGCGGGCCGTACGCCACAGCGAGATTTAAAGATATATTATGGTTCGGGCCGTTCGACCCTCGGCAATGCACATATATGATCATTATGATGGCTCAGGCCGATTTTCCTTATCCTATATGCGCATGCTAAATTGTTAATGATTCTTTTTATGGATATTGAGTGGTCAGATATTTTAAAGGAAAGAAAAAAATAATAATAATGAAGTAGTAATTGTATATTTACTTCCAGTATTTATTTGAATTACAGTTATTTTTAATGTTTACTGTTTTTATCATCCTCGTATGTCTGTTACTCATATTATATCTTGTTTAATCATTTTGTTGGACCTTAGTGAGTGTCAAGTCGACCTCTCGTCACTACTTCTTTGAGGTTAGGCGGGATACTCACTGGGTACATATTTGTTTATGTACTCATGCTATGCTTCTGTACTTAATTGTACAGATTATGAGGCTGGTGCATCTGATTATCAGACCGGAACTCGATTCTAATCATAGTTGGACCTGACTTCACGGTGGGCTGCTTCTCCTGACGATCCTCGGCAGCACCATGGAGTTTCTTTTGCTTATTTCCTGTCTGTTTATTTCAGACAGTGGGACTGTATATTATATCTTTTGTATATTCTGTTAATATGACCGTACGACTTGTGACACTAGTTCCTGGCACACACGTGGTAGTTATTATAGATTACGGGTCTGTATATATATTGGGTCACGCCTGCTTATGACCGCTTTGATTAAAACTGGCTAATTATCCTTGTCAATTTATGTTTTAAACTTTAAAAACTTGGTATTTGTTGAAATGTTTAATCAAACAAGAAAGAACCCTTAGTAAAATGAGTGTTGGCTTGCCTGACCCTGTTGTTGGGTGCCCTCACTACCTGAGTTAGGATTTTGGGTCGTGACAAGATGGTATCAGAGCTCTAGGTTTACGTAAGTCTCACGAGTCACGGGCAAACCCAGTAGAGTCTTGCGGATCATTACGGAGACGTTTGTACTTATCTTCAGGAGGCTATAGGGTGTTAGGAAAACCTCTCCTTATTTTTATTCTATTGTGCAGTCGATGGTTTACTAAATCTCATTCTTCTATTCTCTCACAGATGGTGAGGACGCAAGCATCCGATGTTCCAAACCCGGGAGGGGCCGCTACCCCTGTTGTTCAAGCTCGTGGCAGAGGCCGTGGGAGGGAACCGGCCCGAGGAAGGGGACAAGGGCGTCCCCGAGCTATTCCAGTTTCACCACCACCAGAGGATCCTACTATAGAGGAGCAGGTTGAGGTGCCCCAGCAGGTCCTGCTCCTGTGCACTTTATGACGGCGCCAGGCTTCTAGGAGATCATGGGCCGTATGTTGCGGTTTATGGACACTCTGTCCCAGGTTGGTTTATTTCCAGCAGATCCTACCACATGTCAAGAGGGAGGGGGCCTAAACTCCTACCGCCCAGGCTGAAGGTCAGGCAGCAACATTACATCATACCCCGGGTACACTACCCGTGGGTGGGTCCAGCCTGTGACGGTGATCTGCAGAAGTTATTGGATAGATGGACTCGATTGCACCCTCCAGTCTTCGGGGGTGAGCGAGGCGAGGATGCCCAGAATTTGTTGACAGGTGTAGGGACAGGCTGCACAATATGAGGATATTACAGTCCCATGAAGTGGACTTCACTACCTTCCAGTTAGAGGGCAGAGCTCGTAGATGGTGGCAGTCCTATATTCTCAGCAGGCCAATAGATTCTCCTACTATCACTTGGGAGCAGTTCACTCAGATGTTTCTAGACAGGTATATCCCACCCTTTGAGATGGAAGAGCTGCGATATCAGTTTGAGTAGCTGGAGCAGTGACAGATGCCAGTGACAAATTATGAAGCTAGATTCTCAGAGTTGTCTCGCCACGCACTCATGACATTACCTACTGATGCCGAGAGAGTGCGGAGATTTGTAGCAGGGCTACACTCCAGTATTAGGGCCAACATGGCATGAGACATGGAGATGGGGACTCCCTATCAGCTGGTGGTCGAGATAGCTCATCGGATTGAGGGCTAAAGATCGAGAGGCAGAGAGCAGGGTCAGCAGGACAAGAGAGCCAGATTCTCCGAGGATTTCAGAGGTGTCCCAATTAAGGGCAGAGGTCAAATCGGTAGAGATCAACCCAGTAGGACTCCATATTCAGCACCCCCACCACCTCCCCGAGGTGTTCCAGCGAGGCCTCATTTCAGTGCCATGCCAGAGCGTTCCCATCGCCCTCCATCCATTCAGAGTTCACTTAGTGGTTATTCCAGTTATCGGAGATACCCCAGTCCCTACTTCAGTGCTATACTAGAGAGTACACATTACTCTCCGGCCATTCAGGGTTCCTCTTCGGGGCAGCAGGCTATGATACATGGAGGTTGTTATGAGTGTGAGGATCCAGGTCATATGAAGAGGCATTGTACCAGGTTTCGGGGCAAAGCAGTGCAGTAGGATTATCAGCCTATGGGTCCAGCACCAGCCGTCAGGCCACCTAGAGGTGGGACATAGGTCGGCGGGGTCGTCCTAGAGGTGGAGGCCAGTCAGGGGGAGGTCAGCCAGCTCCTGTTTATTCTGGCGGGGCTCAATCTTCTGGTGCTCCAGCTAGATTCTATGCTATTCAGGCTAGATCAGATGCAGTGGCCTCAGACGCCGTGATCATAGGTATTATTATAGTATGTGGTAGAGAGGCATCGGTGTTATTTGATCCAGGATCCACCTATTCCTATGTTTCGGTCTTATTTGCTCATTTTCTGGATGTTCCTCATGAGTCCTTGGGTCCTCCTATATGTGTGTCCACTCCTTTAGGCGATTCTGTGGTGGTAGATCGGGTTTACCGGTCCTGTATGGTTACATTCTACGGGTTCGAGGCTCGAGCGGATCTCATATTGCTCGACATGGTTGATTTCGAGGTTATTTAAGGCATGGATTGGCTATCTTCTTATCATGTCGTGCTAGATTGCCATGCCAAGACGGTTACTTTAGCCATGCCCGAGTCGCCTAGGCTGGAGTGGAGAGGTTCCTCAGTTAGTGCAGCCATCCGGGTTATTTCATTCATGAAGGCTCGACATATGGCCAAGAAGGGTTGCCTGGCCTATCTTGCTTATGTGCGGGACACCACCGCCGAGTCGTCAACGATTGATTCGGTGCCATTTGTTCGAGAGTTTGCTGATGTATTTCCTTCAGACTTTCTGGGCATGCCTTCGGATCGTGATATTGATTTCTGCACTGATTTTGCTCCAGGCACCCAGCCTATATCTATTCCTCCGTACGTATGGCTCTGAAAGAGTTGAAGGAGTTGAAGGAGAAGCTTGAGGAGTTGTTGTCTAAGGGGTTCATCAGACTGAGTGTATCGCCGTGGGGTGCTCCAGTTCTATTCGTAAAGAAGAAGGATGGGTCCATGCGGATGTGTATTGATTCCCGCCAGTTAAACAAGGTCACCATTAAGAACAAGTACCCTTTGCCGTGCATCGATGATTTGTTTGACCAGTTGCAGGGTGATCAGGTGTTTTCTAAGATTGATTTGAGATCGGGATATCATCATTTGAGGATTCGGGCCTCAGATGTTCCGAAAATAGCTTTTCGCACGAGGTATGCGTATTGGTATAAAAAAAGAGCTTCACACGTGTAAAAAATCTTGAGGACTAAGTAGTCTACGTGGAGGAATGAAGACACGACAGCTGGACGGGACTCTAAGAAGAGGTACGAGGCAAGGAGGCACGGCAAATCACATCCACGGGTTAATTAGCTACGAAAGTTTCAACCTAATTGAGAAGATGAAGAGACACGGTCAAAAGTGTATTTGGACAGAATAAAAGGGCAGATTCAGAGATCTTCAAATTAGAGATCCATACGTTACACAACATTCACTCAACAGTTACGGATGATTCATTGTAACGTTACATTGAAGTCGTTATTAGTCATTAATGCTCAATCACTGAAAAAGGCAGACGTTATGTTAGGAAATTCCCTATATAAGGGAGTAAAATATAACCTGTAAGAGGAGTATCCCGAACCACTATTGCAATATACTTTCTTTCTGTGAATCTTACTGCTTTCCATTTACAAGTTTGCCTACTATAATCTTATTCTTTGGTTATCAGAAACCCGTGTTCTTCTTAAAATAGCTTTGGGCAAAGAATCCAATTCTTTGGTTAAACAAATTAGTTCTGTTACCGGGAATCTGATAATCTTTGTTGGCTTTTCAGGAAATATCCTTTGAACTATGTCGACCTCCAACGACAACAACCAGCAAAGGAATGGAACCCCAGTTCCATCGCCTTCTAGAACCCCATGTGGTTCAAGGGAACAATCCCCGGAAAGATCCAATAACAACAATAATAGCAATGATCAAATGGTGGAACAAGATCGAGTAAAGCAAATGATTGCAGAGTATGTGAGTCAAGCATTGCAAGAATTTGCGAGGGGATTACCGGCAGCGTTACCTACACCACCGACACCACCCCCCAATAATACCATCGTCATGGAAATCCTCAATCTAGGTTGGCAAACTCAGGAAGGGGAGATACTCCTAATGAATCTCTCGAAGCGAGACCAGGTATATCTAATAACTCTGAAGTACAAACTTTATTACTAACTTTGCAGAAATAGGTGAAGGAACAAAACGATCGAATCGAACAAATTCCTGGAGTACCACCTGTTATCAAAGGCATTGACGTTGATAGATATTCTCAACAACCTTGGAAACCAAGCGCAGCACCCGTACCCATTCCAAAGAAGTTTCAAATGCCTGACATACCAAAATATGACGGGACAACCGACCCACGCGACCATGTAACTGCTTTTACCACCGGAGTGAAGGGAAACGACTTAACAAAGCAAGAAATTGAGTTGGTCCTAGTTAAAATATTTGGAGAAACACTTACCAAAGGGGCGCTAACCTGGTATTCTCTTCTCCCTGAAAACTCTATTGATTCTTTTCCTGAGCTTGCAGATTCTTTCATAAAGGCACACTCCGGTGCACAAAAAGTCAAGAAAAGGATAGAGGACATCTTTAAAATAAAAAAAGGAGATACGGAACTACTTTGTGAATTTGTAGACAGGTTTCAACGAGAAAGAATGCAACTACCAAGGGTGCCTGGTAATTGGGCAGCCATGGTATTCACAAGTAATCTAAATGACAAACGCTCAGAAGCCACGAGAAGACTCAAGGAAAGCTTGAGAGAATTCTCAGCTATAACGTGGAACGATGTTTATAACAGGTATAGTACTAAAATTCGAATACAAGAAGATACCATTGCTCGTCCGAAAGAGGAAGATTATACCGGATCCAGGCGTTCAGAATCGGACAGGAGATCAGGTAAAAACAAGTACGATCCTTACATGGGACCATCGGGGTGTGAAACTCGTCCCAGGTTCGAAAACACCAGGTCAGATTATGGACCACCAAGCAGAGATGCGAACTTGTCTTCATCTAGATCCAGAAGGGATCAAGGTCAGTGACCTAGAGGTAATGCACAAATTGGGGATCATACCTTTAATGTAAGTACCTCTGAATTAATTTCAGTGTTAAGAAATTTGGGTGATAAGGTTCGATGGCCCAAAGAGATGAGGTCGAATCCGAATAAGAGGAACCTAGATCTTTTGTGTGAATTCCATAATGATCATGGACACAGAACTGCAGATTGCAGATTTTTGAAAGGTGAGGTAGAACAATTATTGAAACAGGGCTATTTGACAGAATTGTTCAGTGAAAAAGGTAAACAGGCATACATGAAGAACAGGCAGGAGCCCCCAAAACCTCCATCTCCAAAACGAACTGTCAGCGTGATACACGAAGGTGAAGAAGTAAACGGAGTGGTCTGCAAAATGACCACAAAGTTCACAATTACACACGGAAAACAGGTTCGTGATAATCTGGAAGCAGACGATATAAAATTCGGTGATGCAGATATCAGCGGATTAATGCTTCCTCACAACGATGCTCTGGTAATATCTTTAATTATTCATGACACTAACGTAAAAAGAGTGTTGATTGATCCAGGTAGTTCAGTCAATATCATTTTACTAGGAGTCATGGAAGAAATGCTATTGGGGAATCAAGTAATCCCAAGGCACGAGCCATATCAGGGTTTGATAACTCTACGGTTATAACAAAAGGAGAAATTGAGCTTAGCACTTATGCTGAGGGGGTGATCAAAAGTACCAGGTTCCAAGTCATCGATACTGACATGGCTTATAACGTAATCGTGGGAAGGCCATGGATCCACGACATGAAAGCAATACACTCCACCTTGCATCAGGTAATTAAATTCCCCTCTGAATGGAGGATTCAGCAAATTAGAGGCGATCAACAAACGACGAGAAATATAAATTTCGTGGTACACTACAACAAAAAAGTAGAGGTGGAAGAATCAAAAGATAAGGGAATCTCCAAAGCAGGTAACACTACCCAAATAGGCATGGAAGAAATTACTACCCAAATAGGTAGGAAATGTATTATTGCTGAAACAGGTACGGAAGAAAATACTTACGAGAAGGTGAATCAAGTTACCAAGGAAGGTGCATTGGACCACACAGATATAGATTCCAGACTGGACGTCATTCATGAACCGGAGGAAGACGAGCACATCAAAACAACTACGGAAGAGCTCGAAGATGTTCCATTGTGTGAACAAAAGCCTGAACAGAAAGTGTATATAGGCACGAGGCTGAGCCCCGGTTGAAGAGGTAAGTTAATTGATTATTCAAAGGCTAACGCAAACTTCTTTGCGTGGTCCCACTGAGATATGACAGGTATTCCACTAGAAGTGATGACTTATAAACTAAATGAAGATCCATTCTTCGTACCTGTTAAGCAGAAGAAAAGAAAGCAAGGACCATTCAAGAAACAAGTGATTGACGAAGAGGTACAGAAACTCTTGAAGATTGGTTCAATACGAGAGGTAACGTACCCTAACTGGCTAGCTAACACTGTGGTAGTACCTAAAAAGAATGGCAAATGGAGAGAATGCGTAGATTATACTGACTTAAATAAAGCACGTCCCAAAGATTCCTTCCCATTACCACATATAGATCAAATGATTGATGCCACCGCATGTCATGAATTGTTAAGCTTCCTAGATGCGTATTCTGGTTATAATCAGATTAAAATGGATCCCTCTAACGAGGAAAAGACCTCTTTTATTACAAACAGGGGGACTTATTATTACAAAGTCATGCCTTTTGGCTTGAAAAACGCTGGAGCCACCTATAAAAGGCTAGTGACAAAGATGTTCCAGGAACATCTGGGAAAAACGATGGAAGTTTACATCGATGACATGCTGGTAAAATCAACACGGGCAGAAGACCATTTCCAGCACCTCTCTATTACCTTTGACATTTTACGCAGGTACAATATGAAGCTGAATCCAGAAAAATGCGCTTTTGGCGTAGAATCAAGTAAATTCTTAGGTTTCCTTATATCAAACAGGAGAATAGAGGTAAATACTGATCAAATTAAAGCTATAGAAGAAATACATGATGTACTTATAAAAAAAAGAAGTTCAAAGAGTAACGGGAAGAATTGCAGCCTTGGGAAGATTTATTTCCAAATCTTCTGAGAAAATTTTTAAATTCTTTACAGTTATAAAAAAAGCAAAATCGGTTCGAATGGACTGAAGAATGCCAATAGGCTCTTAAAGACCTAAAGTCTTATCTATCAAAACCTCCATTGCTGTCAAAGCCAAAGGAGGGGGAGAGGTTGTACGTCTACCTTGCCGTCTCGAAAATTGTTGTAAGTGCAATGTTGGTAAGGTAGAATAAAGGTAAGCAACCTTCTATTTATTATGTAAGCAAGACATTACTAGATGCTGAAACTAGATATCCACATCTAGAAAAATTAGCCTTAGCTCTAATCATGGCATCCAGAAAATTAAGGCCATACTTTCAATGTCATCCAATCACAGTTGTGACCTCGTATCCATTAAGAAACATATTGCATAAATAATAACTATCAGGAAGATTAGCTAAGTGGGCGATAGAATTAAATGAGCATGAAATAATATATCAGCCTAGGACTGCAATCAAGTCTCAGATCTTAGCTGATTTTGTCGCTGACTTTAGTAATAGCATTGTCCCTATAGTGGAGAGAGTTACAACTCTTCAACGGTGTTAATCTGGGTTTATGGACCCTATTTACCGATGGTTCTTCCAATATAAAAGGTGCCAGCTTAGGCATAGTCTTAATATCACCCACGGGTGAAAAGACACGACAGACTATCAAATGTTATCCCATAACTAACAATGAGGCAGAGTACGAAGCTGTTATTACAGGATTAGAACTTGCACGAGAGCTCTCAATGGAGCAAATCATGATCAAAAGCGATTCTCAACTTGTAGTAAATCAAATGCAGGAGACTTACATCGCTTGAGAGACTCAGATGCTACAATATTTGGAAAAGGCACGAGAGCTCGTGAGACAATTCAAAACATGGAAGGTAGAACAGATACCTAGAGAGGAAAATGCTGAAGCAGATGCATTAGCTAACCTCGCAGCATCACGAAAGTAACAAACAAGAACAATGCTATCGTCGTTCATCTATTCCATTCAGCTATCGACCAGGATATAAATGAGGTAACTTTCAATAATTTTAACCTGGGATTGGAGAAACGAAATCCTACATTTTTTGCAGAATGGCACCGTACCTGAAAACAAGAAAACAACTCAAGGACTTCGCCGCAAAGCTACACGGTACTGCCTCATTCGCAACTCATTATATCGCAAGATGTTCGGGGGGGCCTAGCAAAATGCCTCGGACCTAACCAAACGGAGTTTGTGATGAAAGAAGTCCACGAAGGACACTGTGGAAATCACTCAGGGGCGATATCTTTAGTGAAAACCCTAATTAGAGCTGGATACTATTGACCTAAGATGGAAGAAGAGGCTGAGAACTTCGTATCCAAATGCGACAGATGCCAAAGGTTTGCCAATAACATGCATTGACCAGCGGCATTATTGCATCCAATAATATCCCCATGGCCTTTCATGAAATAGGGTATGGACATAGTAGGACCTCTTCCCACAGCTAAAGGATAGGTACGATTTTTGCTCATGCTAACCGACTATTTTACAAAAAAGGTAGAGGCAGAAGTGTTCAAACAAGTGCGAGAAAAGAAAGTTAAAAGCTTCTTATGGAGAAACATAATATGCCGCTTTGGGATACCAAAGGAGATCATGTGCGATAATGACCCACAATTCATAGGCTCGCATATCAGAGAATTCTTCGAAAGTTGGCAAATCAAATGGATCACTTCAACGCTATAGCACCCCGTGGCTAATGGTCAAGCTGAGTGAAGGAATAAGGTCATCTTCAACAATCTAAAGAAGGGGCTGGATAAAGCCAAAGGAAATTGGCCTGATAAGTTACCAGCGTTACTATGGGCATACAGAACAACTTCAAAAATAGCCACGGGAGAAACTCCGTTTTAGAAAGGGTTAAGCAAGTCATCATCTAAAAATTATATACCTTCGAGTCCCCTATGTTTTTCCTTTTCAGGAAAAAGACCACAACGAAGGAATAGTCAAGTGCTCGAGATTTCATTCTTTAAAGCTCAAACACTTAGGGGACTATACAGTATGGAGGGCAAAAATAAAGCAAAAGACTATCAAAGAGTAAAAGCTCGAGCCTGAAGATCCATCTATCCAGCAAGCCAAGTGATACGAGCAAAATTGAAAGAGCCAAAGACTCAAACACAAAGCCTATAATCCAAAACACCTTCGAACATGTTTAGGTTAAAAGGCAAAATTTTAGCAATGTTAGCCACGAGGAAGAAATGTGCATTTTTGTACTTGTTCAAAATAAAAACTGTTGTAACTGAAAACAGTCACGAAATCTTTGTACTCATATAGAAAACTGTTATCAAATAAAACAATTACGGATGCAAAAGCATTTTCGTCGTGCTTATTGAAAACTGTTGTCGACAAAAGTAGTTACGGGCGAAAATCCCAAGTTGAATAAAAACTGTTACGAACGAAAAACAGTTGTTCTCTTGTGTTAACTCGAAAAAACTGTTACATACGAAAAACAGTTACGAAATACAAGTGTATATCAAATCTTTTAAAAGAAAATAGTTGCAATATGTGTTTTAGACGATAATCAAACACATGTAAAAAGTTGTGAAAGATCAAACAAAAAACTTTCCTCAGAAGCATTCTTAAACATGTGAAAAAATTCCTATCACTCTATTGCATTGTTACATCCTTATGAAGTTGAGACGTCTTCTTCATTAAGTGTTGATCATAAAAGGGCCCTCTTCCATAAATTATACTTACTACAAAAAGGCACACGTTTAATATGACACCGTGCCAATTACGAAAAGGTACGAGTAATCTAAAGAATTATATATGCAAAATTTAGAGGTTAAACTAAAACCTCAAAAAATAAAGCATGCAAAAGACTTAAAGAGTGAAACAGAAACTCAACGGAAAACAAAAGTCATACTTGCATTAATATATTAAAACGGCTAAGTAAAAACTAAGTACTAACTTATACTTAGCCATATAAAATTTTTATACATTGAGGTGCCCCTAAGTTGTCATTTGGGGACTTTAAAGAGATCCAAGTTTACCCCCGATGGGACTGGGGGTAACCACCAAATGAGACAAAGATAAGAAAAAGAGGAGGGTGGGGGGTGAATCAACATCTTAATCTTCTTGAGGAGGGGGATTGACTTCTTCATCAACAGAAGGACTAAGAGCAGCTTGGGACAAAGAGGCTTGGACAGCAGGAGTCTCACCTTCAGGTGGGGAAAGATCCAAACCTTGTTGAGCCTTTTCCATGGCTTCCTTGTTCTTAACAATTTCGGCATCAAGGTCAAAGTCTCCCCAACTCATTTTGGTCAATGTATCGAAGTGAGAATTCATGTACCCCAACTAACATCGACAACTGCCACCTCTTCGAGACTTTCATAATATTTCTCCCATATCTAAAGCTCAGCTCTTAACCCATCCTTCTCGACTTCAGCAGCTTCATGGGAAACCCTCAAGGGTACAATTGACTCCTCCTAAGATTGGGGGTATGACACCAGGTACGAAATACATAGCCACGGGTGTAGACTCATCGTCTGAGACCACCCTTCTTCTATGTGACATGTGCACTAAAATGCCCTCCCCTTCTTCTTCTTCTTCAAAGGTCTTAGACCCACCAACTTTCCTCTTGGAACAAGAGGAACCAGTAATAATCTCCTAGGCCTGAGCCAGAGACATCTTTGGGATGGATGCAGCAGATCTCCCCCTAGCAGAAAACCCTGTCAAAAGGAAAAGGGTTAAACAAATGAAGAAAAAGAAGCTCGAGTAAGGAAAACAAGCAAAAATAAAAGTTTCACTTACCATGGGTCTTCACTTTCCAACCGTACTTCACGGAGAAGTACTTCCAAGATCTTTCCTCCAGTGGAGCAACAGATAACAGCTTTTCTCCCCAATCACTGATACCAGAGACATTCTCAACAGTACCTATGATTGCTGAAAGAGAAAGAAAATAGCTACGGTGTTAATAAAACACTTAAAGCAAAGAGAAGAAAAATAACATGTGTGAGCTAAAATGTACTCACGTGCGCGATTCCACTTCTCATGAAAGGGAAGGTTTTCCTCGCCCATTAAACCAGCAGTGGGCACAACAACGTACCGAAAGTACCAACCTCCATTCTTATCGTCATCAAGGGTTACCAACACTCTTTTGCTCCTAGCAGCCAGAGTGAAAACCCTTTGACGAAATAAGGTTGGAGAATAAAGATGAATGAGGTGATTGAAGGAAAAAGGAACCGAGGCTAAAGAAGCTAAACATCTAAGACACCCGACAACCCGCCACACAAGAGGACCAACTTGTCCTAAGCAAATGTTGAAGAAACGACAAAATTCGATGATGATTGGATCAATAGGAGGTCTAAACCCTAGAGTAAAAGGGTAAGTGTAAACAAAAGAATGCCTTGTCTTGTAAGAAATTATTCTTTGGTTACCATTCAGAATAACAATGGGAAAATCAGACTCCCAAGAACATTCCCTGCGAACAAGGGGAATCAAACATTCGGTAATAAGAGTTGGATACCTATCAACACTATCAAGGGAGGACGACTGGTCTACAAGATCCCCACTATCCCTAGTGAAGGTAAACTCAACTGGAATAATTTCATCAACCTGTGGTTCGCGTAGGGGTTCGTGATGTTCTCTACCCCTGGACAGAGACCTGGAAACCCTAGATCTTAGGGAGATTAAACACCTAGCAGAAGGAGGGGAAACAATATGAGAAGATGAATAACCTCTCGAAGGAGTAGAGTCTAAACTCCTCAATCTACCACCCCTCCGAATCCGAGTTGGAGCAGAAGAGGGTGTCAACTCATCAACGTTTATGACTCCCTTAGATCGGTTTGAAGAAGACATATCTACAAAGGCAAAGGAAAAAGTTCTTTACAAATAAAGTTTGAAAGTTAGAAGCTTTTTGTGAAAGAAAAGAAAAAGGGGGTATTTATACTCAAAGGAAACCGTAAAAAAAGAAAAAAGGGTAATGATGTGAAAACCATAATTGAAGATGTCACTTCGTGACTGCTGCAACCGCAAGAAAGCCCTAAAAGACGCTGAATAATTGCAAAACCAACCCAAGTATGCCACGTGGCATAAGCATTAAATGGAAGTGACAAGCGACGCTTACATATAGGAAAAGATAGAATGATTCAAGTAAAGTGGCGGCAAAACATTCCCGCCATAAATGAGTATCCACTTACCAAATATTAATTGTGAAATATATGGTAAGTGGGGGGACTATCTGTATTGGTAAAAGAAAGAGCTTCACACATGTAACAAATCTTGATGGCTCAGTAGTCTACGTGGAGCAATGAAGACACGACAGCTAGACGGGACTCTAAGAAGAGGTACGAGGCAAAGAGGCATGGCAAATCACATCCACGGGTTAATTAGCTACGTATTTTTCAACCTAATTGAGAAGATGAAGAGACACGGTCAAAAGCGTATTTAGACAGAATAAAGGGCAGATTCAGAGATCTTCAAATAGAGATCCATAAGTTACACAACATTCACTCAACAGTTATGGATGATTCATTGTACGCTACATTGAAGTCGTTATTAGTCATTAATTCTCAATCACTGAAAAAGGCAGACGTTATATAAGGAAATTCCATATATAAGGGAGTAAAATATAACCTGTAAGAGGAGGATCCCGAACCACTATTGCAATATACTTTCTTTCTGTGCATCTTACTGCTTTCCATTTATAAGTTTGCCTACTATAATATTATTCTTTGGTTATTAGAAACCCGTGTTCTTCTTAAAATAGCTTTGGGCAAGAATCCAATTCTTTGGTTAAATAGTATGGCCACTATGAGTTCCAGGTAATGTCCTTTGGCTTGACTAATGCCCCAGCAACATTTATGGACTTGATGAACAGGGTGTTCAGGTCATATATTGATTCCTTTTTCATTGTGTTCATTGATGAAATTTTGATTTACTCACGTAGCCTAGGGGTTCACGAGCAGCATTTGAGAGTTGTGCTCCAGACTTTGCGAGAACAGAAGCTATATGCTAAGTTCTCCAAGTGTGAGTTCTGGTTGGATTCCGTGGCATTCTTGGGGCATGTGGTATCCGGAGAGGGTATCAAGGTTGATGCTCAGAAGATTGAGGCAGTTCAAAGTTTGTTGCGTCCTACTTCAGCTACAGAGATCAGGAGCTTTTTGGTCCTAGCATACTATTATCGCTGATTTGTGGAGGGGTTCTCTTCTATTGCAGCTCCATTGACTAAATTGACTCAGAAAAATGCCACGTTTCGATGGTCCGACGAGTGTGAGGCGAGCTTTCAGAATCTCAAGGAAACATTGACCTCAACAGCAGTTCTGGTATTACCTTCTGGTTCGGGGATGTATATAGTGTATTGCGACACTTCTCGCGTTGGCTTGGGGTATGTGTTGATGCAGAAAGGGAGAGTTATTGCTTATGCTTCACGCCAACTGAAGTTTCATGAGATGAATTACCCTGTGCATGATTGAGTTGGCGACGATTGTTCATGACCTTAAGATTTGGAGGCACTACTTGTATGGGGTTTCCTGTGAGGTTTATACAGACCACCACAGCTTGCAGCACTTGTTTAAGCAGAGGGACCTTAATTTGAGGCAGCGCAGATGGCTTGAGATGTTGAAGGATTATTATATCACCATTCTTTATCATCCGGGAAAGGAAAACGTGGTAGCAGATGCCTTGAGCAGGAAGGCAGAGAGTATGGGTAGTTTGGATTACATTGCAGCAGAGGAGAGACCTCTAGCCTTGGACATTCATTCCTTGGCTAATCGCCTGGTGAGGTTAGACCTTTCAGAGCCTCGCCGAGTTTTAGCACATGTGGTTGCCCAGTCTTCGTTATTGGGAGAGATTAAGGCTCGGTAGTTTGATGATCCGTATTTGGCAGATCTGCGGGAGACAGTGGTCTAGGGTGGTGCCAAGGAGGTTACTATTGGCGAGGATGGTGTTCTGAGACTTCAGGGCCGTTTATGTGTTCCTAACGTCGATGACTTGAGATCGAGGATTCTAGAGGAGGCACACAGTTCTCGGTATTCTGTTCATCCTCGTGCTACGAAGATGTATCATGATTTGAAGCAGCATTACTGGTAGAGGCGGATGAAGAAGGACATTGTGAAGTATGTGGCTAGGTGTCTTAATTGCCAGCAGGTTAAGTATGAGCACCAGAGGCCAGGAGGCCTATTTCAGCAGATGCCCATTCCGGAGTAGAAGTGGGAACGCATCACTATGGACTTCGTGGTTGGGTTGCCTCAGACTTTGCGGAAGGTTGACGTGGTTTGGGTCATTGTGGATAGATTGACCAAATCGACGCGTTTCATTCCAGTGGCTACTATATATACTTTTGAGAGGTTGGCACAGATATACATTCTAGAGATAGTCCGGTTGCACGGTGTGCTGGTGTCCATTATATCAGACGAGGTCCTCAGTCCACCTCGCACTTCTGGAGAGCATTGTATAGTGAGATGGGTACCCAGATAAACCTCAGCATAACGTTTCACCCTCATACAGATAGCCAGTCGGAGCGTACAATTCAGATATTGGAGGATATGCTCAGGGCATGTGTGATTGACTTTGGAGGTCAGTGGGACCAGTTCTTGCCTTTGACCGAGTTTGCTTACAACAATAGTTATCAGTACAGCATCGAGATGGCTCCATTTGAGGCTTTCTATGGTCGGCGATGCCGTTCTTTTATCGGGTGGTTTGAGCCTGGCGAGGCGAAGTTATATGGCACCGACCTGGTGAGGAATGCATTGGAGAGGGTGAAGTTGATTCAGGAGAGGCTCCGCACAATACAGTCCATACAGAAGAGTTACGTGAATCACAAAGCGCGTGATGTATCATTTATGGAGGGGGATAAGTGTATTGGTAAAAAAGAGTTTCACATGTAAGCTAGCTTTTGACAACTCAACCAGTTATGTGGACACATGTGAACGCAACAGCTGGATGTGATTCTTTGAATAGGTACGGAACAAAGGGGCACGATTCAATAAACCCTCGAGCTTATCAGCCACGGGAAACACAACCTGATCAAAACAGGGAAGAGACACGGTCAGAATGAATCTAGACAAAGCTACGAGCAGATTCAAGAACCCACAATTGATTACTCGTACGTTATGTAACCGTACCTCAATTACCGTTATCCTTTGTAACACCTCATTAATGTCATAATTAGTCATTAATGGGAAACCATAGCAAGAGTTTTACGTTATATCAAGGAATCTCCTATACAAGGGAGGGCAATACAACTTGTAAAGGCATATGATTCTCGAATACAATTTACTTTGCTTTTCTATATTTCTGCAATATTGTCTATTATTCATTTTTCTCTATTTCCTTGATTATCAGTAACTCGTTTTCATCCTAGAAATAGCTTTAGTTAAAATATATAATTCTTTGGTTAAACAAATTGGTTCCGTTACTGGGAATCTGATAATCTTTGTTTCCTTTTCAAGTGATATCCTCTGAACTAGTGATAATCTTTGTTTGCTTTTAAAGCAAATGATTGCAGAGTATGTGAGCCAAGATTTGCAAGAATTTGCGAGGGGATTACCGGCAGCGTTACCTGCACCACCAACACCACCCCCCAATAATACCATCACCATGGAAAATCCTTAATCTGGGTTGGAAAACTCAGGAAGAGGAGATACTCCTAATGAATCTCTCGAAACGAGACCTGGTATATCTAATAACTCAGAATTACAAAATTTACTGCTAACCATGCAAAACAGATGAAGGACCAGAACGATCGCATCGAACAAATTCCTGGAGTTTCACCTATCATCAAAGGCATCGATGTTGATAGATATTCTCAACAACGTTGGAAGACAAGTGCGGCACCCTTGCCTATACCCAAGAAGTTAAAAATGCCTGACGTTCCCAAATATGATGGAACAACTGACCCACGTGATCATGTCACTTCTTTTACTACTGGAGTAAAAGGCAACGACTTAACAAAACAAGAGATTGAATCAGTCCTTGTCAAAAAAATTGGGGAAACACTTACCAAAGGAGACCTAACCTGGTATTCTCTTCTCCCTGAAANGAGAATTCCACGCTACAACATGGAACGATGTATATAACCGGTATAGTACTAAACTCAGAATAGAGGAAGATATCATTGCTCGTTCAAGAGATGAAGATCATTCCAGATCCAGACGTCCTGAATCCGACAGAAGATCAGGTAAAAATAGGTACGATCCTTACCTAGGACCCTCAGGACGTGATATTCGTCCCAGGTTTGAAAACACTAGGTCAAACTATAGACCACCAGGAAGAGACGTAGTCTTATCCTCATTTAGATCCAGAAAAGATCAAGATGAACGACCTAGAGGTAATACACGTATTAGGGATCATACCTTTAATGTAAGTACTACTGAACTTGTCTCAATATTGAGGAACATGGGAGACAAGGTTAAGTGGCCCAAAGAGATGCGATCAAATCCAAATAGAAGGAACCCAGATCACTGGTGTCAGTTCCATAATGATCATGGGCACAAGACTGCGGATTGCAGATTTTTCGAAGGAGAAGTAGAAAATTTATTGGAACAGGGCTATTTAATAGAATTGTTTAGTGGTAAAGGTAAACATGCATATATGAGGAACAGACGGGAGCCCCCAAAGCCTCCTTCTCCAAAATGAACCGTCAACGTGATACACAGAGGTGAAGAAGTAAATGGAGTGGTCTGCAAAACAACCACAAAGTTCACAATTACAAATGGAAAACGGGTTCGTGAAAATATAGAAGAGGACGGTATAACCTTCGGTGATGCAGATATCGGCGGATTAATGCTTCCTCACAACGATGCTCTGGTAATACCTTTACTTATTCATGACACTAATGTAAAAAGAGTGTTGATTGATCCAGGCAGTTCAGTCAATATCATTTTCCTAAGAGTGATGGACGAAATGCTATTGGGGAATCAAGTAATCCCAAGGGCACGAGCCATATTAGGGTTTGATAACTCTACGGTTATAAGAAAAGGAGAAATTGGGCTTGGCACTTATAATGAGGGGGTGATCAAAAGTACCATGTTCCAAGTCATCGATACTGACATGGATTATAATGTAATCGTGGGAAGGCCATGGATCCACGACATGAAAGCAATACCCTCAACCTTGCATCAGGTAATTAAACTCCCCTATGAATGAGGGATTCAGCAAATTAGAGGCGATCAGCAAACCGCAAGAAATATAAACTCTGTGGTACACTACAACATGAAAATAGAGGTGGAAGAATCACGAGATAAGGGAATCTCTCAAGCGGGTAACGCCGCCCAAACAGGAATGGAATAAATTACTACCCAAATAGGTACGGAAGGTATTATTATTGAAACAGGTACGAAATAAATACTTACAAGAAGGTCTTCGAAGTTGTTCCATTGTCTGAACAAGAGCCTGAACAGAAAGTGTATATAGGCACGAGGCTGAGCCCCAGTCGAAGAGGTAAGTTAATTGATTATTTAAAGGCTAACAAAGACTGCTTTGTGTGGTCCCACTCAGATATAAAAGGTATCCCACCAGAAGTGATGACTCATAAACTAAATGAAGATCTATCCTGCGTACCTGTTAAGCAGAAGAAAAGAAAGCAAGGACCATTCAAGAACCAAATGATCGACGAAGAGGTACGGAAACTCTTAAAGATTCGTTCGATACGAGAAGGGGACTTACTGTTATAAAGTAATGCATTTTGGCTTGAAAAAAGCTGGAGCCACCTATCAAAGGTATAATATGAAGCTAAATCCAGATGCGCTTTTGGAATGCAATCAGGTAAATTTTTGGGTTTCCTTGTATCGAACAGAGGAATAGAGGTAAATCCTGCTCAAATTAAAGCTATATAAGAAATACCTGATATTTTAACAAATAAAAAGGAATTTCAAAGACTGACATGGAGAATAGCAGCTTTGGGAAGATTTATTTCTAAGTCTTCCGAAAAAAGTTTTAAATTCTTCTCAGTTCTCAAAAAGCAGAATCAGTTCGAATGGACTGAAGAATGTCAGCAAGCCCTCAAGAATCTGAAGATTTATCTATTGAAACCACCGCTGCTTTCAAAGCCAAAGGAAGGGGAAAGAGTGTACATCTACCTGGCTGTTTCAGAAATTATTGTAAGTCCAGTACTGGTAAGAGAAGAAAAATGTAAGCAATCACCTATCTATTATGTAAGTAAAACTTTTCTAGATGCTGAGACTAGATATCCACATTTGGAAAATTTAGCCTTAGCTTTAATAATGGCATCTAGAAAATTACGATCATAATTTCAATGCCACCCAATCACTGTTGTGACTTCATATCCTTTAAGAAATATTCTGCATAAACAGGAATTGTCAGGAAGATTGTGGGCCATAGAATTAAGTGAGCATGAAATAATCTATCAGCCTAGAACTGCAATTAAGTCTCAAATACTAGCTGATTTTGTTGCTGAATTTTGTAATAGCATTGTCCCTGAAGTAGAAAAAGAGTTAAAACTTTTTAACGGTCTTAATCCGGGCCTATGGACCCTATTCACTGATGGCTCTTCAAATATAAAAGGTGCCGGCTTAGGCATAGTCTTAATATCACCCACGAGTGAAAAGACACGACAAGCTATCAAGTGTTATCCTATAACTAACAATGAAGCAGAGTACGAAGCTGTTATTGCAGGGCTTGAACTCGCACNCACTGATGGCTCTTCAAATATAAAAGGTGCCGGCTTAGGCATAGTCTTAATATCACCCACGAGTGAAAAGACACGACAAGCTATCAAGTGTTATCCTATAACTAACAATGAAGCAGAGTACGAAGCTGTTATTGCAGGGATTGAACTCGCACAAAGCTCTCAATTGAGCAAATTGTGATCAACAGCGACTCCCAACTGGTAGTAAATCAGATACAAGGGACTTACATTGCTCGAGAGACTCGAATGCAACAGTATCTTGAAAAAACACGAGAGCTCGTGAGACAATTCAAAACATGGAAGGTAATGCAAACACCTAGAGAGGAAAATGCAGAAGCAGATGCATTAGCTATTCCCACAGCAGTCACGGAAGTAACAAACAAAGACAATGCAATTGTCGTCCAACTATTTCATTCAATGATCGACCAGGACAGGAATGAGGTAACTTTCAATAACTTAACCTGGGACTGGAGAAACGAAATTCTTAATTTTTTGCAGAATGGCACCGTACCTGAAAACAGGAAAGCAGCTCAAGCACTTCGCCGCAAAGTTGCATGATACTGCCTTATTCGCAACTAGCTTTATCACAAGATGTTCGGAGGACCCCTAGCTAAATGCCTCGGACCTAACCAAACGGAATTTGTGATGAAAGAAGTCCACGAAGGACACTGTGGAAATCACTCANATGGAAGAAGAAGTCGAGAACTTCGTATCCAAATGTGCCAGGTGCCAAAAGGTTTTCCATTAACATGCATCGACCCGCGGAATTATTGCATCCAATAATATCCCCATGGCCTTTCATGAAATGAGGTATGGACATAGTGGGACCTCTTCCCTTAGCTAAAGGACAGGTACAGTTTTTGCTAATGCTAACCGACTATTTTACAAAATGGGTAGAGGCAGAATGTTCAAAAAAGTGCGAGAAAAGGAAGTTAAAAGCTTCTCATGGCGAAACATAATATGCCACTTTGGAATACCAAAGGAGATCGTGTGCGATAATGGCCCACAATTCATAGGCTTGCAAATCACAGAATTCTTCGAAAGGTGGCAAATCAAACAGATCACTTCAACACTATACCACCCTATGGCTAATGGTCAAGTTGAGTCAACGAATAAGGTCACATCAACAATCTAAAGTAGCGGCTGGATAAAGCCAAAGGAAACTGGCGTGTTGAGTTACCAGTGGTATTATGGGCATACAGAACAACTTCAAAAATAGCCATGGGAGAAACCCTGTTCGCACTTGTCTATGGCTCAGAAGCCTTAATACCTGTGGAGATTGGCGAACCAAGCATAAGGTTCTCAACAGCCATGGAGGGAGCAAACGACGACGAATTGAGGACCAATCTGGACCTGCTCGAACCACGGAGAGAAGCAGCACTGANGGTACTTCAAGATTGGGGACTTCGTCCTCAAAAAAGTATTTCAATCAACGAAAGAAGCAGGTGCAGGAAAGCTAAATCCAAACTAGGAAGGACCCTACAAAATTTGAGGCATAGCTGGGAAAGGTGCCTATGAGTTGGAAGCTATGGACGGTAGAGTTCTACCAACAAGCTGGAACGCCATCCACCTAAAGAAGTATTATTTCTAAGGAAAAGAAATACCCCTGTTCATGTATCACACGTTCAATTTTATTTTGAACATTTAAAAAATTTACTAACTTTTTTAGATGATAGGCATAAAGCTAACCCATCACCAGATGATGATATTAGACCTGCAAAGACGCGAGGAAATAACACAATTCCCGGTCTAGGGTTACACTTTCTGATGGACGTTTTAAAAGGTTAAGCAGTCATCATCTAAAAAACTATATACCTTCGAGTCCGGAATGTTTTTCCTTTTCAGGAAAAGGACCACAAGGAAGGAATAATCAAGTGCTCGAGATTTCATTCTTCAAAGCTCAAACACTTGGGGGACTATACAGTATGGAAGGCTAAGACGAAGCAAAGAAGACTCTCAGAAAGACAAAAGCTCGATTCTGAAGACCCATCTACCCAACGAGACAAGTGATACGAGCAGAATTGAAAGAGATCAAAAGAGTCATCCAAATACAAAGCCTAATTCAAAAAACCAAAAACTTCGAACATGTTGTTGAAAGGCAAAATATTAATCACGAGGAAGAAATGTACATCCTTATACTTATTCATAGTTGTTATCAAATAAAATAGTTATGGATGAAAGATCTATATCCTTGTATTTGTTCAGAACACTGTTATCAAATAAAACACTTACAAATAAGAAAACATTTCCCTCGTACTTATTAGAAAAATGTTTCCAACAAAAACAGTTGCGGGTAAAAACAATCTTTATAAAATTTGTTACTAGTGAAAAACAGTTGTTCCCTTGTATTAATATCGAAAAACGGTTACCTATAAAAAACAGTTACGTAATACAAGGGCATATCGAACTTGTTAAACAAAAACAGTTGCAACATGAGTTTTAGACGATAATCAAACACATGGAAAATGTCGTGGAAGTTCAAACAAAAAACTTTCCTTGGAAACATTCTTAAACATGTGTAAAATTCCTATCACTCTATTGCATTATCATGAAGTTGAGACGTCTTCTTCATGTCAATCATAAAGGGCCCTCTTCCATAAATTATGCCTACTACAAAAAGGCACACATTTAATATGACAATGTGCCTATTACGAAAAGGTACGAGTAATCTAAAACATTATATATGCAAAACTCAGAGGTAAAACTAAAACCTCGAGAAATGAAGCATGCAAAAGACTTAAAGAGTGAAAAAGAAACTCAACAAAAGTCATACTAGCGTTAATATATTAAAACGGCTAAGCAGAAACTAAGTATTAACTTATACTTAGCCGTATAGAATTTTTATACATTGAGGTGCTCCTAAGTTGTCATTTGGGGACTTTAAAGAAATCAAAATTTACTCCCGATGGGACTGGGGTAACCACAAATTGAGACAAAGATAAAAAAAAAGGGTGAACCAACTAAACTTCTTCAAGAGGGGGGTTGACTTCACTGGTAGAAGGAGCGGGAGCAACTAGGGATGAAGAGGCACGAGTAGCTGGAGTCTCACTATCAAGGGAAGAGAGGTTATGACCTTGTTGAGCCTTCTCCATGGCTTCCTTAGTTTTAGCTATTTCAGCACTAAGTTCGAAACCCTCTTGACTCATTTCTGTCAATGTGTCAAGGCGAGAATTCATATACACCCAGCTCACATCAACATCATCCACCTCTTCAAGATCCTCATAATCCCTTGCCCATACTTGAAGCTCGGCTTTCAATCTGTCCTTCTCCGCTTCAGCAGCTTCATGGGCGGCCCTTAACAGTACAATCAACTCCTCCAGAGTTTGAGCTTTATCTAAAGCCTTACGAAGGTCCTCTTGAGTACGAGTGAGTGATTTCACGAGCTCCCCTGATTATTCCTCCTGCTTCCACAACAAGTTCTTCAAGTCTCTAATCTCCTCTGAGGTGCGGGACAACTGCTCAGAAAATGAGGACTCCAGAACACTCTTGTCTTTATCAGCCTGACTGGAAGAAGCCTTCTCTACTGCCAGTTCTGCCGCCATGTGCCTCATCTGCCGCTTCAAGCTACCCATTTCCTCTTATAAGGCATCCATGTCAATCCTTAGGCTATCATACTGTGCTTCCCAATTATCAGCATCGGCCTGCACCTCTTTTGTCTCTTGATCCGTATTTGAGATCCTCTTCAAAGCTTCATGCCTATAAGATTAATCTACAAGAAATAAACCAATCAGATATGGTAAAGAGGATAACCTGTAGCATACCTTCAAAGAGGTATACACAACTTCATTGGCCCATGTAAGAGCATTATGTTTTGCTAGCTTGTCTTTCTCAGTGGGACCTATCAAAGGTTTGAGCCACACTTCCGGCTCACCCATTTTCTTGAAAAGATTCCCCTCAATTGGAACCTCTATTATCACATACCGCATCTCTCTGTTGGAAGACCCTACTTTCTTAGCGGAAGGCATGGAAGCAGGCAGAGATGAAGCAACAACAAGAACGGGGGGTTGAGGAGCTGGAGAAGCCACGGGAAAAGTAGCAGGCCTGGAGGTCAGAAGAGTTGAGGAAGTGACAAGCAAAGCAACAGCAGAAGCCGTAATAGCCAAAGGAGCAGATGAGACAACATCTCTTAAAGAAGCAGGAAAGACAGCAGCCAAAGGAACATCGTCAGGAGCAAGGTCAAAACCTTCATGGAACAGGTAATCCGCAGACTTATGAATGGGGGAATGTGAAACATCTTCAAGGGTAGAGGGCTCAACCACAGACACGGAAGCCAAGGTCATGGGTGTAAACTCATCATCTGAAACCACCCGACTTCCCCGTGGCCTGTGTACTAAAGAACCTTCTTCTTCTTCTTCTTCTTCTTCTTCTATGGAACGAGACTCACCATCTTACTCTTCGAGGAAGATGAACCAACAATAATATCTTGGGCCGGAGACAAAGACATCTTCAGGATAGATGAAGCAGACACCCCACGAGCAAAGAACCCTATCAAAAGGGAAAAAGTTAAGCGACAAAGAAAGAAGAGACTCGAGTAAGGAAAGAAGCAAGAACAAAAGCTTCACTTACCGTGGGTCTTTACATGCCAACCATACCTCCCAGCGCAGTACTTCCAAGATCTCTCTTCTAAAGGAGAAATAGTAGCGTGATTCCACTTCTCAGGGAAGGGAAGATTTTCTTCACCCACTAAACCAACAGTGGGTATAGCAACATACCGGAGGTACCAACCCTATCCTTATCATCTCTAGGGGTAACCAGCACTCTTTTGCTCGTAGCAGTCAGAGTAAAAACCCCTTCAAAAAACAAGGTAGGAGAGTAGAGATGAATAAGATGGTTGAAATTAAAAGGAACCGAGGCTACAGAAGCTAAACTCCTAAGACATGCGACAACTCACCACACAAGCAGACCAACTTGTCCTAAGTA
Source organism: Nicotiana knightiana (assembly GCA_005239525.1). NCBI lineage: Eukaryota > Viridiplantae > Streptophyta > Magnoliopsida > Solanales > Solanaceae > Nicotiana > Nicotiana knightiana. Next base: position 126,229 of record ML406317.1, read on the forward strand.
GATATTGAAAAAATGGCAGAATTCAATTATGACTAGGTCAATGGGAGGTCTAAACCCTAGAGTAAAAGGGTGCGTATAAACAAAAGAATATCCCGTCTTGTAAGACGTTATTCTTTTATTACTATTCGGAATGTAGACAGGGAAATCACGCCTCCAAAAACACTCCCAACGAACAAGGGAACTCTGACCCTCAGTTATAAGGGTTGGATACCTTTTGACACTCTCAAGGGAAGAAGATTGGTCTACAAGAACTTGATTATCTCTAGCAAAGACAAACTCAACAGGAACAATTTCATCAACTCCAGGTTCACGAAGGTGTTCACCTCTGACTCTAGACAAAGACCGAGAAGCCCTAAACCTCGGAGAAACTAGAGACCTAGAGGAAGGAGAGGGAACTATCTGAGAAGAAGCGGAGCCTCTCGAAGGAGAGGATCCTAGACTCCTAAGTCTACCACCCCTCCGACTCCTAATCGGAGAAGAAAATGGCGTTAAATATTCAATATCTATTACTCCCTGAGGTTGATTTGAAGAAGACATGTTTACAAAGGCAAGAAGAAAGTTCTTTATAAAAGAAAAATTTAGAAAGTGTTTCGTAGAAGCAAACAAAAGAAGAAAAGTATTTATACTTGAGGACAACCGTCAAACATGGAAAAAAAGAAAATTATGATGAAAAGTCATAATTGAAGGGGTCACTTCGGGACTGACACAGCCGCAAAAAGCCCTAAAAGGTGCCGAGTAAATGCAGAACCAATCCGAGAAGGACACGTGGTATGATCATTAAATGGAAGTGAAAAACGACGCCTATGGTTCAGAGAAGGATACAATGTTTCGAGGTAAAGCGGCGAAAAAATATTCCCGCCATAAATGAGTATCCACTTACCAAATATTAGTCGATAAATATATGGTAAGTGGGGAACTATCTGTATTGGTAAAAAAGAGTTTCACATGTAAGCCAGCTTTTGACAACTCAGCATGTTATGTGGACACAAGAGAACGCGACAGCTGGATGTGATTCTTTGAAGAGGTACGTAACAAAGAGGCACGATTCAATAAACCCTCGAGCTTATCAGCCACGGGAAAACTCAACCTGATCAAAACAGGGAAGAGACACGGTCAGAATGAAATTGGACAAAGCTACGAGCAGATTCAAGAACCCACAATTGATCACTCGTACGTTATGTAACCATACCCCAATTACCGTTATCCTTTTTAATGCCTCATTAATGTCATAATTAGTCATTAATGGCCAACCATTTCAAGATTTGTACGTTATATCAAGGAATATCCTATACAAGGGAGGGGAATACAGCTTGTAAAGGCATCCGATTCTCGAATATAATCTACTTTGCTTTTCTATATTTCTGCAATATTGTCTATTATTCATTTTTCTCTATTTCCTTGATTATCAGTAACCCATGTTCATCCTAGAAATAGTTTTAGCCAAAAGATCTAATTCTTTGGTTAAACAATAAGGTCTTGGTGAAAGTTTCACCAATGAAGGGTATTATGAGGTTCGGGAAGAAGGGCAAGCTAAGCCCAAGGTTTATAGGTCCCTTCGAGGTGTTGAGGCGTGTTGGGGAGGTTGCATACGAGCTAGCGTTACCTCCCAGTTTATCAGAGTTCATCCGGTCTTTCATGTATCCATGCTCATGTGGTACCACGCCGACTTCTCTCACGTGGTTGATTTCAACACTATTCAGTTGGATGAGAGGTTGGGCTACTAGGAGGAGCCAATTGCTATTATTGATAGACAGGATCGCCAGTTGAGGTCCAAGAGAGTTTCTGCCGTAAAGGTCCAGTGGAGGGGCCAATCAGTTGAAGAGGCGGCCTAGGAGTCCGAGGAGGTCATGCGGAGTAAATATCCATACTTATTCAGCACTTTAGGTATGATTCTAGACCCGTTCGAGGATGAACATTTGTTTAAGAGGTGGAGAATGTAACGACCCGACCGGTCGTTTTGCGTTATCAGACCCGTTCCCCTAAATGAAACTTCCCATAGCGGCATATTTTGATTTAAGAGTTGTAGGGGCGGGTGGTCCGGGATTCGGAAGTGTTTAGAGAAATATTAGAACATTTGGTTCCTTTAGTTTGGCCTTTCAGGCTAAGTTTGACTTCGGTCAACATTTTAAGTAAACGACCTCGGAATCAAGTTTCGACGGTTCCGGTAGCTTTGTATGATAATTTCAGACTTGGACGTATGTTCAGAATGGGTTTTGGATGACCCGGGGACGTTTCGGCAGCCAATATTGAAATAAGAGTTTCCTTAACTTCATATTGTGGTTTGGGATGTGTTTTTCTGTTATCGAGGTCCGAACAGAATTTTGAGACCGGGAATAGTTCCGTTATGTCATTTATGACTTGCCTGCAAAATTGGTGTCATTCCGAGTAGTATAGGTCGGTTCGGGGATTTTGAGTTTTAGTATTTGGTATGATTTTGAGCTTTAGCATTGTTGTGGGTGTTCCGAAGGCTCAAGCAAGTCCGTATTATAATTTGGGACTTGTTGGTATATTTGGACGGGGACTCGGGTGGGCCCAGGTGCCTCTCAGGCACCAAACGACGCCAACAACCAGCTGAAGCAGTTGCTGGTGCACCTGATCTGGTGTGACCACATGTGCGATTGCCCACTCGCAGGTGCGAGACCGCTCCTGCGGTCCCAGCCTCGCAGGTGCGACCCCAAGTGGGTTGCCCAGTTCTCGCAGGTGCGGGCCCTTTCCCGCAGGTGCGGGCTCCTGCCCGCAGGTGCTAGCCCAGGCTCTTGTCCCATTCTCCGCAGGTGCGAGACTGCAGGTGCGGTCGTCGAGTCGCAGATGCGGAAACCCCTGTAGGTAGTAAGGTCTTTAAATGCGGGATTATCCCATTTTCACTCCATTTTCTTCCACCATAGATGATTTTGAGAGCTTGGAAAAGAGTCCCACGACCTAGCCACTAAAAGATAAGTGAATTCTATCCTAAAGTTAGTTAATGCATGAATTCCTAGTTGAATTTAACTACCTAATTAGTTGAAATGTAAGGAATTGGGTAGTAACTTAGGGCTTTCGAGAATTTAGAGAATTACGCATGAATTGGCTATGAAATCATATATTAATTATCCTTAGGTTATGGGTGAGTGTTTCCTTCGAGAACTTTTGGAATCCGAGCATGCGGGCCCGGGGTTGGATTTTAGGATTTCTTCAAGAATGATAAATTTTACTACGTAGTAGGGGAATTCCAAGCTTTGAGTATAATTTGATATATTTACGTAACTTTTGATTAGTTTCAGGTCATTGGATGACGAGTTCGGAGTTTCGGGTGCATTCTTGACCCGGGGAGTAGGTTCGACACGAGGTGAGTCTCCTTTCTAACCTTGTAAGAGGGAACTGTCCCCCTAGGTGATTTAAATGGTTATGTGCTAATGTTTGTGGGGGCTATGTGCTAATGTTTGTGGGGGCTACGTACGCACCAAGTGACGAGAGTCCGTACGTAGCAACTATTATTGTTATGTCCGGGTAGTTAGGCCTACACCATGCCTTGTGTTTTTCCTTGAAATGAACTATATGCTTAATGAATTAATGTTACATTCGGCTTGTTTCCCTGAGATCATGGAATTTGAGAAATTTTAAGGTATTGTTCACCGAAAAGCAATTTATAAAGAATAATTTGTGGATTGTGTGTGCATATGACCGCTTCGCAATTTACATTCCACGAGCGGAGTGTTATTTCCCCCACTCTCATGGGAGCGGGTCGTACGCCACGACGAGATTTAAAAATATATTATGGTTCGGGTCGTTCGACCCTCGGCAGTGCACAAATATGATCATTATGATGGCTCAGGCCGGTTGTCCTTATCCTGTATGCCATGCTAAATTGTTAATGATTCTGTTTATGGATATTGACTGGTCATATATTTTAAAGGAAAGCAAAAAAAAAAGAATAATGAAGTAGTAATTGTATATTTACTTCCAGTATTTATTTGAATTACTGTTATTTTTAATGTTTACTGTTTTTATCATCCTCGTATGTCTGTTACTGATATTATATCTTGTTTAATCATTTTGTTGGACCTTAGTGAGTGTCAAGTCGACCTCTCGTCACTACTTCTTCGAGGTTAGGCAGGATACTCACTGGGTACATATTTGTTTATGTACTCATGCTACGCTTTTGTACTTAATTGTACAGGTTCTGAGGCTGGTGCATCTGGTTATCAGATCGGAGCTCGATTCTGATCATAGTTGGACCTGACTTCATGGTGAGCTGCTTCTCCTGACAATCCTCGGCAGCACCATGAGTTTATTTTGCTTATTTCCCATCTATTTCTTTCAAACAGTGGGACTGTATATTATATCTTTTGTATATTCTGTTAGTATGCCCGTAAGACTTGTGACACTAGTTCCTGGCACACACGTGGTAGTTATTATGGATTACAGGTCTGTATATATATTGGCTCACGCCTTCTTATGATCGCTTTTGATTAAAACTAGCTAATTATCCTTGTCGATTTATGTTTTAAACTTTAAAAACTTGGTATATGTTGAAATGTTTAATCAAACAAGAAAGAACCCTTAGTAAAATGAGTGTTGGCTTGTCCGACCCCGCTGTTGGGCGCCCTCACGACCTGAGTTAGGATTTTGGGTCGTGACAGGGGGCGCGACAATACTTACTTGGTACGCGTTATTTTCGTACTCATACTACACTTGCTATACATTTTGTTGTACAGGCATATGTATATCTTGTGGCCTAGTGGGCGCGGCGGCATGGTTGATATGCAGACTTAGGTGAGCTGCATCTTATGAGTCGATCCGCAGCCAGTAGAGCCTCCTTCAGAGTATTTGTATTTTCTTTTCTGTCTAATTTGTATTCCGGACAGTTATTGTAATTTATTTTATTTCCTAGTAATTGCTCATGTACTTATGACACCGAATTCTGGGATGATTATGGGATATTCACTATTGAAGTTGTAAACATTTTTATTTATTCTGTAAAGATTATCTTTTACTAGTTACATTGAAGGAAATTTACAAATTTCAAAAATATTAAAAACGAGAATTGAAGTAACTATTTAGTGTTGGCAACACTGACAATGGTGTCCAGCGCCATCATGACCTTTAATGGATTTTGGATCGTGACAAACTAAGGTCAAAGAACATTGCTTCAGTAAAGGTCTAGTGGAGTGGTTAGCTGGTCGAGGAGGCGACTTGGGAGACCGAGCGGGATATGCACAACTATTATCCTCATATTTTCAAAGCTTCAGGTATGTCTCTATGCTCATTCGAGGAGGAATGATTTCTTTAAGAGGGGAAGATGTAATGACCCGGCCGGTAATTTTGAGAGTTAGAGCCCCGATCCCCTATTAACTGCTTTCTCCGTAACTAATTTTTCTATTTTACTTTACAGGGAGGGTTTGTTTTAGTTTTTGAAGTAAATTGAGACACTTAGTCTCTTAATTACGAGCTTGAGTTGGAAAAGTCATCGGATGTCGACTTATGAGTTATCGACCTCAAATTTGAATTTTGATGGTTTCTTAGCAACGTTAGGTGATTTTGGACTCACGAGCGCATCCGGAATATGAATTGGAGGTCCGTAGTGGAATTAGGCTTGAATTGGCGAAAGTTGGAATTTTAGCGATATTGGTCGGCAGTGGAAATTTTGATATCGGGATCGGAATGGAATTTCGAAAGTTGGAATAGGTTCGTAGTGCCATTTATGACTTGTCTGTAAAGTTTGAGGTTATTCGGACGAGGTTTGTTATGTTTCGACGTTGTTTGTAGAATTTAGAAATTTCATACTTCATTAGGCTTGAATCCATTTTAATGCGTGTTTTTAATGTTGTTTGATGTGGTTTAAAGGCTCGACTAAGTTCGTACGGTGATTTAGGATTTGTTGGTATGTTTGGTTGAGGTCCCGGGCGTCTCGGGTGAGTTTCGGGTGCCTAACAGATGAGAAATGGACTTAGGAGAATTTGTTGAGTTGTTGGTGGTTCTAGTGTCTTTTGCACCTGCGGTGGGAGGTCCGTAGGTGCGGCCCCACAGAAGTGAGGCTAAGTTCTTAGGTGTGAGTTATGGTGTAAATCCAGGGGTCGAAGATACGACGAGGGAGCCGCAGGAGTGGAGCCGCATCTTCGGAAGAGTAGTCGCAGATGCAGAGGTGAGAGGATCCAAGGCTCCGCAGAAGCAAACGATTAGCCGCAGTAGCGCATTCGTAGATGCGGACGATTGAGAGAAGGTGCGAACTCCGGAGTTTAAAAAATCTTGCAGATGCGGAGTCCCAGCCGCAGATGCGGTCCTAGGATCGCATAAGCGAGAATCACTAGGCAGAAAAAGGGGATTTTCAAGGGTTTGAAATTCATATTACAAAATTCAATTTGGAGCTTAAAGAGATTTTCAGAGAAAGTCATTGGATAATGAATCCTAACTCCTTTTTTATTACATTCCACTAATCTATGCTAGAATTCATCATTTAATTTCGTAATTGGGGTGAAAAATTGGAAAAAAATTGAGAAAAATTCTTCGGCCTAATTTTGGGGTTTTGATCGAGATTTTTGTATCGAATTTGAGTAATTTTGGTACGAGTGAACTCGTGAGTGAATGTGTGTTCGTATTTTGTGACTTTTACCCTGGGCCCGGGGAGGCTTTTTGAGCGATTTTCCAATTCCTTGCTTTAACTTTGATTCCATTCGTTAGATTAGTTTCTTGTAATTGTATTTATGTTATGTAATTGGTTTTGATTATATTTAGGCCATTCAGAGTCGGATACACGTGGCAAGAGCGTAAATTCGGATTGAATTGACCTTTGTTCGAGGTAAGTGGCTTGCCTAACCTTGTGTGGGGGAACTCCCCTTACCCCTACTTGCCCTAACTGTTTACTTGAACTACATGCAGCATGTTTAGTGGTTTTACCTGCCTTCCTTAACTTGTACTTATGATAAATTGTAAGGCTCTGTGCCATGATTATTGAATCTTGTTGTTTGGCTGCATATTTACTTTGGAACTACGGAACGATATTCCAGAAGATCCCCTTGTACTGCATATTTACTTTGGGACTACGGAACAGTATTCTGGGAGATCCTCCTATACTGCATATTTACTTTGGGACTACAGAACAGTATTTCGGGAGATCCTCCTGTATTGCATATTTACTTTAGGACTACGGAACGGTATTCTGGGAGATCTGCTGTCTTGCATATTTACTTTGGGACTATGGAACGGTATTCCAGGAGATCCCCCTACACATTTACGTTTGGGACTACGAGACGGTGTCTCGGGAGATCCCCTGTTGAACTGTTATGTTCTGAGGTTATTTTTCCCTGATTCTTTTCCTTGTTACATTTTAGTCATTATTACTGCGATATTCCTTGTTTTGCTTTATTATATTTATGCTCCGGTAGGGACCTGACGTGACCTCGTCACTACTCAATCGAGGTTAGGCTTGTCACTTACGGGGTACCATTGTGGTGTACTCACGCCCTTCCTACACATGTTTTCGTGTGCAGATCCAGGTTCATCTTACTTGCATCATCATTAGTGCAGCCGTTGAAACTTACCAGAGACTTCAAGGTATATCTGTACGCACCCGCAGATGCTTGGAGTTCCCCTCTATCCTTTATACTATTTTTTTCCTCCTTATCTCTTTAGACTATGTATAAAAGACAGCTAGATAGTTTTTCTTAGAGCTTCTGACTCGTGATTCCGGGTTTTGAAAAATATTGGGTATATTCGAGTAATTGTTTTACTTGTATATGCCGGGAGGCATTCCACCATTGTATATTATCTTTTGAAGTCTAGTTGTTTAATTATTGTTGTATTTCCGTTATTTTGATGTTATTAGTCTTACCTAGTTGTAGCGACTAGGTGCCGTCACAGCGTCTTATGGAGGAAAAATTTGGTCGTGACAGAAGTCTTCATCTTGCAGGAGCTTGGATTTTGCGGCCGCACAATTCTCCATTGTGGCTACGAGGCATTATTTTGGCGGTCCCCATATTTATACTATAGCCGAAACTTGGTCTTCTGCAGTCCGCAACTTTACTTCTACGGTCGTAAGGCATTTCTTTTGCGGCCGCACAATTCTTGTGCATTTCGCACTTCTGAGGGACTTGGAACTTGGGAATTTGCACATTCTCTAAACTTTGTTCCTAGCCCAGCTTCTATGGCCGCACAATTCATGTACGGTCCGCAATTTGCACGAAAATCTGCTGGGCTTTCCTTCATCCTTCGTGGCCACAGATGAAATTCTGCGGTTCTCACTTTGTAAGCTTCTATGCCTTTTATTGCCTTGAGTTTAGATTACTCCTTTTTTAGTCGGATTTCATCTCAGGGGTCCAACTTCCAACATTCCTACAATTTTGCACTCATTAGTTTCAGGAACACAATTAATCGCTTTTAGACCAAAACAAAAGCTAAAAGGTGCTAATAAGTGGTCAAAATCCCCACTTATCAACTCCCCAAAACTTAAGTTTTTTCTTCTCCTCAAGAAAGTAAATCAGTTCCCACCTCCACAAGTTAAGGGCCATTCCAACTAATCAAAGGTGAGGCATTCACACATCAATTAGGACCAACAATTACCCACACAACTTATGCATTATCAAAAAGGCAACAAGTTAAACGTTTATGCACATATAGTTGTAATGTGACACTTGAGCATCAACAATTGAATTTATTCATCAAAGAAGCTCGCTCTTACATGTAGGTGATTGTGGGTCCCAAATTCCTCCTTCTCTACTCTCTATTTTCCTATCTCGCTTAAGAATTTTAGCACTCAGTCCAAAGATTTGTGAATGGTTCACTCATCTCTCTAAAGAGAATGTTGCAAGTACGGCTTTAAGTACCATAGAATTTCCCCCCATGTAGATATCTACTAATGTGATCTCACTCGCTTGAAATCATGTAGGGCTTTTTCAGAATGTAATGAAGGCTTTCAAGCTAAGGTTGGTTATATTATGGTAGAACAGGTTCATCTTTCCTTAGCACTCCATTTTTTGTGTTCTTGGCTCATACTTTTCCAATTCTTTGCACTTTCTTTTCCTTGGGCAATTAGAGAGACTTAACATTACTCTTTCTTGATCATGACATTCATTTTCTCCCTCTTTGATTTCTCCATGCTTTGCATTATTACTTTTCTTTGAATCCCTTCAACTCTTTCACTTATTCACTTTCTTTTGCATTTTTGTTTTTGTTCTTTCCTTTTCTTGCCTTTCTTTCTCATCATTTATTTTCCATTTTTGTGCCTTGATACCTCTTTCAAGTTCCTCGTCTCTCCCCAAACTTATGTTTTTAGTCAATTGTTTCATAAGAGTGTTAAGGAAAGCTCGGAGATCTAGAGAGGGTCACAACAAAACAGGTAAAGGCTTGTAACATGGTTATCAAATGAGAAAGGTTCGAGGCTCAAATTGGTTGACTAGGGGTAACAACATTAGTGGGAAATGGAAAACTTCAAGCGGGTCATGGAAAGCCTACAATCACTTCTCAAGCCAAGAAAAACTTAAGATTTCGCCTTGAAACACATTTGGGGCAAGTTCTAGACCATTCCACAAGTACTTGGACTTGCAACAAAAACATCTCACCTCTCATGCAGCTGGATTGTTAAAGAAGATAGAGTCGAGGGCCCACAACGACCATATTCAAGATTGAAAATCACTATGGTTCGATTAAACCACTCGATGATTGCCTAAGTCAACACAAGAATCACAAAGTCACTAACTAGAGTTATTTCTTTCCAAAATCCTTATTTTTAACCATAAGCACGCAGTTAAGTGTGTTGGTACCAAGTGAAACATGTTTGACTCTTCGAGCATCAATCAATTAGGTCTTTTTATTCATGACTACTACTATTATTACCTAAACACCAAAAATGTACTCAATCCCTTAATAAGGTTGTCACTCCATCCATCGTTGGGAAGAGTCACCCGATTCACACAAAAACTACCTTTGGAAAGAACCGTGGCATTAGGAAAATCAAAGGCTTATTATCTACTAAAACATAAAAAAAAACTATAAAATAAAAAAGAAGCTATTAATTCCAAAAGAAGCTACTTAGTTAAACACTAACTAATAAGAAAACAAACACAAAGAAGCTACAAAGCTAAAAAAAAAACTAATAAAAACGTATTAGAGAGTAGAGAGAATATACATAATGATAAATAAGAAGAAAATAGTATCAAGTTAATTACGAATATACACAATGAGATAGAATAGAGAATATATAAATAATGAAAAGGAAGAAGAAATAGTACCAAGTTAATTACAGACCAAATGTCTCAGAATCAGCAAAATATAACCCCCCCCCCCCTAAATAAAAAAAAGCATTGTCCCTAATTCTTAATAAAATAAGAGTAAAGGAAGGGTAAGAGTGAATAAAACTCCCAGTGGATCCTTGGCCATCTGTGTGTCCACAACAGTGTCACCGACCTTAGACTCATCCAACTGGATCTCATCATCCTCAACTCCGGGAGTGGCTGGATTGGTGAACATCTGATGTACTGCCTCGGCAGTGTCAGTAGTGTCACACCCCTTTTTACCCCCAAAAAAAGATATGTGTGTTATGGTTTGTGTGGGTTAAAGAGTTTTTCCAATTAAAGTGACAAATTTGAGTAGGGATTATATATTTACAGAGTCGCCACTTCGAATTGATTTTTGGGTGTTCCAAGTCACCTTTTGTTTGAATCCCTAGTCAAAGGAAGATTTTGACTCTATTTTTATTCGTCCACGAAAACAAAGTTCGGGTAAAGAATTTTGTTGAATGGGGAGAAGGTCTAAGGCATTTTCCGAGTCCAGTGGTTCTAGCATGGTTACTTTATTGACTTAAACTTTGCTTTAATTAATTATGGACACAGCTGTGATTTATATGATTTTCATGTTTTACCTATCCGCTCTTATTTCTTGATTATTAGAATTACTAAACAAAATAATTTTGATAATATTACGTTGTCATAACCACGCTACGCAAGCGAATGCATGATCGAATAACAAAATTAATTAACTTGTCATAATTGTGCCTCACAAGCGAATCCAAAATTATGACAATCAATTATATGTAATACTTTTTAAAAAATTGCTACATATGAGAAAATTAACTCTTGACAATTTAAAAGTCAACTATCGCGCTACGCAAACGAATTCGCGATTTTAGCAAAGGATTAACTAAATTAAAAATTAACTAAAACTAATGGGTATGGTATGAGATTATTGAATTAATTATTAAATGTTAAACATCACGCTACGCAAACGATTCCGTGAAGTTAACGAACGCATATTGATTGCCTAGCGTTAAAAATAATTATTAAGGAAATTGAGTTGTAAGGTTATTTTAATAAAAGAAAATTCTGATTTTTATTGAGGTAATATGAATATAAAACAGTTGGGCCAACTTATTATTTTAACGAGTGGGCATCCTTGTTATCAAAAGAAAATGGGCTACTCTTATTGATTTTGGCCAAATTAAAAGGAAATGGGACACCTATTTACAATTGAGCTACTTGCCCATCTTGGTTATTTTGAGCCAAGACATTGTCATCCATTTGATATTAAATGACCATTGGGCAAGTTGATTAATTATGTTGGGCTGCTGAATTTATTTTATTTTGGCCCACATTTTATTGTTCAGCCTTAACTGTCCATTTATTAATTTTCTACTTCAAATTTACTGCCTTCTTTAATTGCTTATGTAATTAACAAATGTCAAAATGATCAAAATTAAGCTTAGAACAATCACTAATTAGTGAAACCTGCTAACATCATGTAATGACAAAAAAAACTCTATGAACAATAATATGTATATGTAACTAAGAAGAGGTGAAATAAAATGCATATTAGCCTGCTTATGAAATCTGGACACTAATGAGTAACAACTTATTGATTAAGGACCTAAATGTACTTCAAACACAATTATTTATATATTTATCCAAAGTACAGTAAAATCAATATAAACTAATGATAATAAGTTCATAAATTAGTATTCGGAGACTATGATGAAATATGCACACATTATCAAGCTTGACATACAATCATAACATCTACAAGTTCCATTCTTGCCCAACAGAATCTGATCAAAGCGTGATCCGCATTGTAACAAGTTCAAAAGAAAACCTTCTTATCACCTTCATGAATCTGTAATACTAAGGTTTAAGAGTTACCTGATTTGCAACAAAAAATAAAATTCAGTCGTGAATGAGCAGAAAATCAACAACAACGACAGCAGAAACAGCAATGAAATAACAGTAAATCCATGCTAAAACAACCCAAAATCTCACTAAAACAAGTGATTAATTTTCAACTTACTCTTTTTCTGTTCATCTGTTGATTTTTTAAGTTTTTGTGAGTTCAAGCTATTCTAAAGATCTGGAAGTGTGATAGAGTGTAAAGGATGTTCAGACTATCCCATTGTGTTTCAAAATGAGCTCTTAAGTAGGAAAAAAATACTTTTTGGACAGATTTTTGTTTATAAAAAGTCTGTCCAAAAAGACTAACTTTTGCAACCAAATACCTGCCTAAAAGACATACTTTTGGGTGCTAAAATTCTATTCAAGGACTGTCTAAAAGGTGAAATGACAATCCTTCAACAACTGTGGCAAAAGCATGGGAAAATGGAAGTATTTCAGCCACTCTAACACTAAAAGCAAGTTGTTAATGTACCCTATACATGATTACTCATCTACTCTTCAGCTTTAACAAAATCAGTACCAACCATATGATTCAAACCAAACTAAGATAGAAAGAACACATAACTATACTCCACAACTGAACTAATAATCAACTAACAGAAACTCAGATTCTGATGAATAAAATTAACAAAATGATGCATTGATCAGCGAAGACATTAATGAAACTCACGACCTTAAATAAAAACGAAATAAAAAAATCGAGACTCTAACGACTAATGCAAAGCAAAAACATATCAACTCTGAGGTAAACTAGAATAATCAATTAAGTTAAAACAAAAAACGAAAATCAGAAACTAGACTGAGAGCTAACCAAAATGATCGCTAACATCATTTAAACTACAAAGAAACTATGATAAAATGACAAAGAAATAGAAAATTCAAAACATGGAGGAAAGCATTAAGTTTCGAGTTTTATTGAATTTGAGTGTTCAAACAGTGGTGGAGAAGTGACGATTAGGCAGTGAGACATAGCAGGACTGTGGTATGGCTTCGATCAAGCTTCTATTGTTAATTTTCATTGAAACCATGACTCCGGAGAATTGGAGGCTAGTTTTGATGAAACTCCACAACAAAACCTCGCTTAAGTCTAGTGTGAAGTGAGAAACGGGAGGTCGCGGAGTGGCAGTGATGTAGGGCAGTGATGGTCGTGGCAGTGGAGGTAGTTGGCCAGCGGTGATGTGGTTTTTTGGGGTGAAACTGTAGGGAAAGTGTAGATCTCAAAGAGATCTACACTTTTATATAGGTTTTGTGGGGGTGGAGTGGTCGGTTCATCGGGAAATCGAAAAGGGAAATAGAGGCGGCTATCTAGGGTTTCGATTTCGCGGAATTTAGAGGTTTTTTAGAAGATTTAGGGCTCGAATTAGGAGATAGGGTAAAGAGAGGAAGAGATTGGTGTAGGTTTTATGGGCGGCGGACGACTGGTCTCTAGGAAGAGAGGAGAGAATGAGAAGAGAAAGGAAGAAGAAAGAGATAAGGGGGAAAATGGGGGCAATTTTCGGCCTATCTAAGTCTTAAATATCTAGAAGAAAGATCAAATAATGACATTGGATAAGGGAGAGATGAATGGTTGAGAGTTGTTCTTAGCTCACTTAATGAAACGACGTAGTTTTGAACCAACACTTGGCCAGCCCTTTTGGAATAGGTTGGCCGAATTGGGCTGCTGATTTTGCATGATTTTGGCCCAACTAATGAAACAAAAACTAATCCCAATTCTTCACAAATATATTATTACACATAAGGCAATTAATCTAAAACACAAAATCATAAGACAAAAATATGGAATAAATATAGGCACATACAACTGCCCCTCTTTGCTCGAGAACATGAAGAGTTTTTGTGCAACGACGGTGAATTCCATGGCTAACTTTTCCCACATATCATTCTAATGAAACAATTTCTTTGAAAAAGGTGACCGAACGTTGCTTTCGAGGTTGCCTACATATCCTTGGCTATAAAGGAATTGGGCCAGTGTAGTTCTGGGAAAATTTTGGCAGCTGGGACTACCAGACACTGGAGTTAAGACTGTTGCTGCTACTGTTGTTGTTACTGTTACTAGTGCTTACATCAAAAGGAAAAGAGAATAGAACTACATGTGCCTGCAAGCTAAGAGTTAACAAAATTCCTATATATGTGTCTTGTGGAGTCAAATCTTGATTCTTGACCTGCTCTCTTGTGCCGACCTTAGATTGGATCTTGATGCTCTTTGAAGAAAAGATTATGACTCAATCTTAGTTGCTTGCTTTCCTGATTTGAAATTGAGAAGATGAATCTTGAGAAACTAGATTGCTGACATATTGTCAAAGTCAACTTCTTTCGCCTGATAATAAGTAAAATGACAAGCTTTAATCGTCATAGCATGTGCTCTACGGTGAGGCCTGCAAAGCCGTCAAAGACGAACAAAACAAGCAAAAAAATTTTGCCCCAGTCTGGCACTAGGAAAATTTTGTGAGTTATTAGAGAAAGTTGTAAACTATATAATTTACTGAAAGAAAGACAAAGACAGTAGTATAAACTAACTATGTGAAGATATGCAACCACGAGGTAGTATCCTTTGTTACCAAAGGTAATGGAATTAGAGGATTGTACCTTGTATTACTGAAGGGGAATGTAACCAGGGGTTGGCACCTTGTATTACTGGAAAGGAACGTAACTAGAGGTTGGCACCCTGTATCACTAGGAAGGGATATAACCAAGGATTGGTACCCTGTATTACTGAAAGGAAATGTAACCAGGGATTGGTGCCTTGTATTACTAGGAAGAAAATGTAAACAGGGGTTGGTAACATGTATTACTGTATTACTAAAAGAAAATGTAACCAGGGGTTGGCATCATGCATCACTAACGAGGGATATAGCCAGGGGTGGTACCCTGTATTACTAGGAAGGAATGCAACCAGGGGTTGGTACCATGTATTACTAGAAAGAATGTAACCAGGGGTTGGCAACCTGTACTATTGAGGAAGGAATGTAACCAGGGGTTGGTACCTTGTATTACTGGAGGGAAAGGTAACCAGGGGTTGGTGCCCTATATTACTAGGAAGGCACGTAACCAGGGATCTGGTACCTTGTATTACTGTAAAGGAATGTAACCAGGGGTTGGCACCTTGTATTACTGAAATGAGTGTAACTAGGGGTTGGCACCTTGTATTACTAAGAGGAAATGTAATCAGGGGTTGGCGTCCTGTATCACTAGGAAGGAATGTAACCAGGGGTTGGCACCCTGTATCACTAGGAAGGAATGTAACCAGGGGTTGGCACCTTGTATCACTAGGAAGGAATGTAACCAGGGGTAGGCACATTGTATCACTAGGAAGGAATGTAACCAGGGGTTGGCTCCCTGTATTACATAAAGGATTGTAACCCAAGGTTGGCACCCTGTATTACTAAGATGGAATGTAACCAGGGGTTAGTATCCTGTATTATTGAAAAGAGTGTAACCCAGGGTTGGCACCCTGTATTACTGAGATGGAATGTAACCAGGGGTTGGTACCCTGTATTACTGAAAGGAGTGTAACTAGGGGTTGGTACCATGTGTTACTGAAAAAGATATAACCAGGGGTTGGTACCCTGTATTACTGGAAAGGAAATGTAACCAGGGGCTGGTTCCCTATATTACTGAGATAAATGTAACAAGTGGTTGGTACCCTGTATTACTAAAGAGGAATGTAACCAGGGGTTGGTACCTTGTATTACTGAAAGGAGTCTAACCAAGGATGTGCACCCTGTATTACTGAAAAGAAATATAACCGGGGGTTGGAGCCCTGTATGACTAGGAAGGAATGTAACCAGGGGTTGACACCCTATATCACTAGGAAGGAATGTAACCTGGGGTTGGAACCCTGTATCACTAGGAAGTAATGTAACTTGGGGTTGGTACCCTATATTACTGAAAGGAGTGTAACCAGGGGTTGATACCCTATATTACTGAAAAGAAATGTAACTAGGGGATGGTACCCTGTATTACTGGAAAGGAAATGTAACCAGGGGTTGGTACCTTGTATTATTAAAGAGGAATATAACCAGGGGTTGGTACCCTGTATTACTGAAAGGAGTGTAATCAGGGGTTGACACCCTATACTACTGAGAAGGAATGTAACCAGGGGTTGGTACCTTGTATTACTGATAAAGTGCTGAATCCTCTAGGCGAAAAGGTTCTAGTTGAGTTAAGCTACGTAAAACAACCTGAGCGAAGAGTACTTCTACCCGGAACTATGAGTTGGATCCCTCTAGGCGAAAAGGATTCTACCTGAGTTAAGCTACATAAAACAACTTGAGCTAAGATTACTTCTAACCGGAAATATGAGTTGCATCCCCTAGGCGAAAAAGTTCTACCTGGGTTAAGATATGTAATATATCCGGAGTGAAGAGTACTTCTACTCGAAACTATGATCTGGATCCCCCTTGGCGAAAAGGTTCTACTTGGGTTAAGCTACGTAAATCAACTTGGGTGAAGAGTACTTCTACCCTGAACTATGAGATAGATCCCCCTAGGCGAAAGGATTCTACCTGAGTTAAGCTACGTAAAACAACCTAAGCGAAGAGCACTCCTACCCGTGACTATGAGTTGGATCCCCTAGGCGAAAAGACTCTACCTAGGTTAAGCTATGTAAAACACCCCGAGCGAAGAGTACTTCTACCCAGAACTATGAGTTGGATCCCCCTAAGCGAAAAGGTTCTACCCGAGTTAAGCTACGTAAAACACCCTGAGTGAAGATTACTTCTACCGAGAACTATGAGTTGGATCCCCCTAGGTGAAACGGTTCTATCTGAATTAAGCTACAAAAATGGGAGATATAAACAGTAGTGATGCATGCAAAAAAAAATGGATATTTTAAGGAGCTTACGTTTGGTGACATTCTTCCTTTGAGAATCGCCATTCTGCACTTCTTTGTTCCTACTTCAAACAAAGAAAAATTTGTGAGTTTTCAAAGTGGTAGTTGGTTTGAGGTCTTGATGCCCTATTGTAGTATGAATTCACGGCAACTTCGCTATTGAAGTTGATTCTATCAGTGTGGTACCGAGGTGCTCGGATACTCTGTATTGCATTCCAGAGACCTTGTTTTCCGATGTTTCCCCTTACTATTTCATACTTGGATGTCCATGGTACCGCTAACCCTTGTCCCTAAGGCAAGGCAATTTTTTCCTTAAAAATCAAACTCAGTTGTCTTGCACCCAGTACTAGTTTGTGTCCGTAGTGCTTATCAACTTTTTTTACGAACTAGGTCTTGCTTAGGCGACCTTTTCAGTTTCTTTCAGACACTTTGTTCGGCTTAGAAAAAGAGATCACAGACGGATCCGAGCCTTTGTCAATGTCGTATGTGCCCAAAATTGTGCTCGGTATTACGGGGAAAATGTAGCCAGTTTTGCAGCCATTTATTTGCTTTGCTTTTGATGCAATATTAGACTGAAAGGGACTCAAAGAAAAATTATGGGAAAAACATAAGAGCAATTGAAAGTAAAAAAAAAAGGAATTGTGTCTAAACAAAAGGTATCCCTTTCGGGAAGAGGAATAGGGAGACTTATCTGGAGGTGTGTGCCAACTTCAATGAATCATGACATGCATTTTGGACTGGACTCCTGATCCGTATGAGCTGTCTGATTCTCAAAATCCATCGCAAACGTTCATCTTGAAACTGTCTTGGTTGTGCTTATGTCGGAGTATCGAAGAGCCTCATTCGGCTAGTAGCGCCCTTTGAGGATTTTTGCTAAATAAACCTCTCTCATTTCTCTACACATCGTTGCCTTATGGTGCCCATCTGGGTTTTCACCAATAAGAATCTCTTATTTCTCTGCTCACCATCGCCTTACGGTGCCCATACGGGATTTCACCGATAAGACTCTCATTTTTTATTTTTTTTATTTTTCTTTTCTTTTTTTTTTTACTAAGATACTGCATTCGGAAGGTTGCCCAATTCCCTTGGCATGGGGACTTTAAACATTCTCAAAGATCGATAAGAAGTTCCTAATAGGGAAAAGGCCAAAAGAACCTCGTACTGAATTACAACTTTTGTAACTATTTTTATAGGAAAAACCATAAAGTAAAACAATTTTCAGCCCCAGTTTTGGAGTATTAGGAATATGGATTTTTGTTGTGATGGGACCGAACCTAGGGTAAGGCTGCCTACGTATCCTTTCGGAATCAGGTCGGACGTAGTTCAATAACTCAGAAGATTTGTTGTTTGATTTTTTTTTTGTTTTTTGCTTTTACAAGTACACAGGCTCCAAAAAGGGGAAAACAAAGAAGATAAATACGGCTCAAAAGAGTTAACAAAAGGGTGAAACCTATTTGGATAGCGAGCAATGATAGCCTTCGTCATCTCGGTCTGAGAAAATCATGCATGAAAGTTCACAGTGGGTATATATCAAACATAATATCTTTTGACTGCACCTGCGTTGATAGTCATGGCTGGTACCCGTCCTTCTTCATCTACCAATTGCAAGGCCCCTTTTGGTAACACTTTATTGATGATGTAGGTTCCTTTTCAGCTCAGGGCGAACTTTCCTTTATCTTCTAACTGGTGCGGAAGGATGCATTTCAAAACGAGCTAGCCTATGTCAAAGTGCCTTGGGTGCACTTTCTTGTTATGAGCGTGTGCTATTCTTTGCTGGTATAGCTGGACAAAACACACTGCCGCTAGCCTCTTTTCATCAATCAGCATTAGTTTTTCTAATCGGGTCTTGACCCACTCAGTGTCTTCAATCTCCGATTCCATAATGATTCGAAGAGAGGGAATTTCAATTTTGACCGGTATTACAACTTCCATTCCATATACCAGGAGATAAGGAGTTGCACCAGCAGATGTGTGAGCAGTCGTGCGGTATCCCTAAAGAGCAAACGGAAACTTAATGTTCTTGATTTTCTTGGTTTCCGCTTCAACAGCTCCATTGGCCTTTGGCCCGTAAGGGGTAGAATGGCGATGCACAATTTTAAATTTCTCGCATACCTCATTCATCAAATGACTATTTAGATTGGCTGCATTGTCAGTGATAATGGTCTTTGGGATACCAAAGCGACTGATGATGTTGGAATGAACGAAGTCTACCACTGCTTTATTGGTGACTTATTTGAAAGTGACGGCCTCCACCTACTTGGTGAAGTAATCAATTACAACCAAAATGAATCTATGCCCATTTGAAGCCTTTGGCTCAATTGGCCCAATAATATACATTCCCCAAGAAATGAAAGGCCAAGGAGAGGACATAGAATGCAACTCCGAAGGAGGCAAGTGAATCAAGTCACCATGAATCTGGCATTGGTGACACTTGCGAACAAAACTGAAGCAATCTCGCTCTATAGTAAGCCAATAATACACAGCCAGCAGAATTTTCTTTTCCAAAACAGATCCATTAATGTGATGTCCGCATACCCCCAAATGCACTTCACTCATGATTCACTCAGCTTCTGTGGCATCTATGCATCTCAAAAATTTTAAATCTAGGGTCCTTCTATACAAAATTTCCCCATTCAGGAAAAAACCACCAGCGAGTCGCCTTATAGTTCTTTTTTTATCTCTTTTAGCATGCTTCGGTATTCTCTTGTTTTCAGGAATCTTTTTATGTTATGATTACCATGATTCACTATCTGGTTCTTTCTCAATTGTATTGCAGTAACCGTGTTGATTCTAAACTTGGATTTCTAGTGGATCAATATGAGTGTTTCCTTGATAAGGGAGCATCGAGGCTAAAGTAGCCAAGGCATCGGCTAGCTCTTTATGAAACCTGGGAATGTACCTGAACTTGATGGATTTGAATCTTTTGCTCAGGTCTTGCATACATTGTCTGTATGGAATAATATTGATGTATCGATTCTCCCATTCGCCTTAGGCTTGACGGATAAGCAAGTCAAAATGTCTCATAACCAATAGTTCATGCACATTCAGATCGAGGGCCATTTTCAAACCCATGTTACAAGCTTTGTATTCTGTCGTATTATTAGTACAGAAGAATCGAAGTCGGGCCGTTGCAGGGTAATGTTGTCCAATAGGTAAGATAAGGATTTCCCCGATCCCAACTCCTTTGATATTGACAGCCCCATCAAAATACATTTTCCATGCATGGCTGTCGTCCGGAACTACTTCCTCTATTGAGTTGACCTCTTCGTCTGGGAAGTATGTTCTTAGTGTCTTGTAATCATCATCATCTGGATTCTCTACCAAATGATCTGCCAGATCATGTGCTTTCATTGCGGTGCGAGTGACATAGACGATATCGAACTCTGTGAGCAGAATCTGCCATTTTGCGAGCCTGCCAGTGGGCATTGGCTTTTGAAAGATGTACTTTAAAGGACCCATCCTGGATATGAGGTAAGTAGTGTAGGCCAGGAGATAATGCCTCAGCTTCTGAGCGATCCAAGTCAAGGCACAACACGTCCTTTCTAAAAGAGTATACTTAACTTCATAAATGGTGAACTTCTTGCTAAAATAATAAATTGCATGTTGCATAATGTTTCCCCAGAACGCATCTAAAGAAATTACCCATCACCAATAGATATAAATGTATTGGTAAAAAAGAGTTTCACACGTAAGCCAGCTTTTGACAACTCAGCCAGTCATGTGGACACAGGAAAACGCGACAGATAGACGTGATTCTTTGAAGAGGTACGGTACAAAGAGGCACGGATCAGTAAACCCACAAGCTTATCAGCCACGGGAAACTCAACTTGATCAAAATGGGAGAGAGGCACGGTCAGAATGAATCTAGATAAAGCTACGGGCAGATTCAAGGACCCACAATTGATTACTCGAACGTTATGTAACCGAACCCCAATTACCGTTATCCTTTGTAACGCCTCATTAATGTCATAATTAGTCATTAATGAGTAACCACAGCAAGAGTCGTACATTATAAGAATCTCCTATATAAGGGAGGGGAATACAGCTTGTAAAGACATCTGATTCTCGAATAGAATTAACTTCGATTTTTTATTTCTGCAATACTATCTATTATTCATTTTTCTTCATTATCTTGATTATCAGCAACCCATATTCATCTTAAAAATAAGCTTTAGTCAAAGAGTCTAATTCTTTGGTTAAACAAATTGGTTCCGTAACCGGGAATCTGATAATCTTTGTTTACTTTTCAAGTGATATCCTCTGAATTATGTCAAACTCCAACGACAACAACCAGCAAAGGAGTGGAACCCCAGTTCCATCGCCTTCAGGAACCCCATGTGGTTCAAGGGAACAATCCCCAGAAAGATCGAATAACAACAATGGTGATAATGATCAAACTATGGAACAAGATCGTCTAAAGAAAATGATTGCAGAGTATGTGAGCCAAGCTTTGCAAGAATTTATGAGAGGATTACCGGTAGCGTTACCTACACCGCCGACGCCACCCCCTCAATAAGACCATCACCATGGAAAATGCTCAATCTGGGTTGGCAAACTCAGGAAGAGAAGATACTCCTAATGAATCTCTCGAAACGAGACCAGGTATATCTAATAACTCAGAATTACAAATTTTACTGTTAACTATGCAGAAACAGATGAAGGAACAGAACGATCGCATCGAACAAATTCCAGGAGTACCACCTATCCTCAAAGGCATCGATGTTGATAGATATTCTCAACAACCTTGGAAGCCAAGTGCGGAACCCTTGCCTATACCCAAGAAGTTTAAAATGACTGACATTCCCAAATATGATGGAACAACTGACCCACACGACCATGTGACTGCTTTAACTACTGGAGTAAAAGGCAACGACTTAACGAAACAAGAGATTGAATCAGTCCTTGTCAAAAAATTTTGGGGAAACACTTATCAAAGGGGCCCTAACCTGGTATTCTCTTCTCCCTGAAAATTCTATTGACTCTTTTGCTAAGCTTGTAGATTCGTTTATAAAAGCACACTCTGGTGCACAAAAAATTGAGAAGAGAATGGAAGACATATTCAAAATAAAACATGGAGACACGGATATACTCCGTGAGTTTGTAGATAGGTTTCAACGAGAAAGAATACAGTTACCCAGGGTGCCTGATAATTGGGAAACCATGGCCTTTAAAAGCAATCTGAACGATAAAAGCTCAGAAGCCACGAGACGACTTAAGGAGAGTCTAAGAGAATTTCCCGCTACAACATGGAACGATGTATATAACAGGTACAGTACTAAACTCAAAATAGAAGAAGATATCATCGCTCGTTCGAGAGATGAAGATCATTCCGTCCTGAATCAGATAAAAGATCAGGTAAAAATAGGTACGATCCTTAATTAGGACCCTCGGGACGTGATATCCGCCCCAGGTTTGAAAACACTAGGACGGACTATAGACCACAAGGAAGAGACATAGTCTCATCCACGTCTAGATCCAGTAAAGATCGAGATGAACGACCTAGAGGTAGTACTCTAATTGGGGATCACACCTTTAATGTAAGTACTACTGAATTTATCTCAATATTGAGGAACATGGGAGACAAGGTTAAGTGGCCCAAAGAGATGCGGTCAAATCCAAGTAGAAGAAACCCAAATCACTGGTGTGAATTTCACAACGATCATGAGCACAAAACTGCGGATTGCAGATTTTTACAAGGTGAAGTAGAAAATTTATTAAAATAAGGCTATTTAACAGAATTTTTTAGTGATAAAGGTAAACAAGTATATATGAGGAACAGGCAGGAGCCCCCAAATCCTCCTTCTCCAAAAGGAACCGTTAACGTAATACACGAGGGTGAAGAAGTAAACGGAGTGATTTGCAAAACAACCACAAAGTTCACAATTACACATGGGAAACGGGCTCGTGGAGAAGACGATATAACCTTCGATCATGCAGATATCGGCGAATTAATGCTTCCGCACAATGATGCTCTGGTAATATCTTTACTTATTCATGACACTAACGTAAAAATAGTGTTCATTGATCCAGGCAGTTCAATCAATATTATTTTGCTAAGAGTCGTGGAAGAAATACTACTGGGGAATCAAGTAATCCCAAAAGCACGAGCCATATCAGGGTTTGATAACTCTACGGTTATAACAAAAGGAGAAATTGAGCTTAGCACTTATGCTGAGGGGGTGATCAAAAGTACCAGGTTCCAAGTCATCGATACTGACATGGCTTATAACGTGATCATTGGAAGGCCATGGATCCACGACATGAAAGCGATACCCTCCACGTTGCATCAGGTAATTAAATTTCCTTCTGAATGGCGGATTTAACAAATCAAAGGAGATCAGCAGACCGCAAGAAATATAAACTCTATGGTACACTACAACAAGAAAATAGAGGTGGAAGAATTACGAAATAAGGGAATCTCCCAAGCAGGTAATACCGCCCAAACGGGCATGGAAGAAATTACTACCCAAATAAGTACGGAAGGTATTATTGCTGAAACAGGTACGAAAGAAAATACTTACGAGAAGGAGAATCAAGTTACCACGGAAGGTGTACTATACCACACAGATGCAGATTCCAGACCGGACGTCATTTGTGAACCGGAGGAAGATGAGCACATCAAAACAACTACCGAGGAGCTCGAAGCTGTTCCATTATCTGAATAAAGGCCTGAGAAAAAAGTGTATATAGTCACAAGGCTAGGCCCCGCTCGAAGAGGTAAGTTAATTGATTATTTAAAGGCTAACACAGACTGCTTTGCGTGGTCCCACTCAGATATGACAGGCATCCAACCAGAACTGATGACCTATAAGCTAAATGAAGATCTATCATTTGTACCTGTTATGCAGAAGAAAAGAAAACAAGGACCATTCAAGAACCAAGTGATTGACGAAGAGGTACAGAAACTCTTGAAGATTGGTTCGATACGAGAGATGAAGTACCCTAACTGGTTAGAAACCACCGTGGTAGTACCAAAAAAAATGGAAAGTGGAGAGTATGGGTAGATTATACTGACTTAAATAAAGCATGCCCCAAAGATTCATTCCCATTGCTAGATATAGATCAAATGATTGATGCCACAACAGGGAGACTTACTGTTATAAAGTTATGCCTTTTGGCTTAAAAATGCTGGAGCCACCTATCAAAGGCTAGTGACTAAAATGTTTCAAGAACATCTTAGAAAGACGATGGAAGTCTATATTGATGATATGTTGGTAAAATCAACACAAGCACAAGACCATTTCCAGCATCTCTCTACTGCTTTGGACATTCTACGCAGGTATAATAAGAAGTTAAATCTAGAGAAATGCGCTTTTGGAGTGCAATCAGGTAAATTTTTGGGTTTCCTTGTGTCAAACAGAGGAATAGAGGTAAATCTATAGAGGAAATACCTGATATTTTAACAAATAAAAAGGAAGTTCAAATACTAACAGGGAGAATAGCAGCTTTGGGTAGGTTTATTTCTTAATATTCCAAAAAAAGTTTTAAATTCTTCTCAGTTCTCAAAAAGCAGAATCAGTTCGAATGGACTGAAGAATGTCAGCAAGCCCTCAAGAACCTGAAGATTTATCTATCGAAACCACCACTGCTTTCAAAGCCAAAAGAAGGGGAAAGATTGTACATCTACCTGGCTGTCTCAAAAATTGTTGTAAGTGCAGTATTGGTAAGAGAAGAAAAAGGTAAACAATCACCTGTCTATTATGTAAGTAAAACTTTGCTAGATGCTGAGACTAGATATCCACATCTGGAAAAGTTAGCCTTAGCTTTAATAATGGCATCTAGAAAATTACGACCCTATTTTCAGTGCCACCTAATCATCGTTGTGACTTCATATCCTTTAAGAAATATTATGCATAAACAGGAATTGTCAGGAAGATTATCCAAGTGGGCCATAGAATTAAGTGAGCATGAAATAATCTATCAGCCTAGGACTGCAATTAAGTCTCAAATACTAGCAGATTTTATTGCTGACTTTAGTAATAGCATTGTATCTGAAGTAGAAAAAGAGTTACAACTCTTTGACGGTGTTAATCCAGGCCTATGGACCTTGTTCATCGAAGGTTCTTCAAATATAAAAGGCGTCGGCTTAGGCATAGTCTTGATATCACCCACGGGTGAAAAGACACGACAAGCTATAAAGTGTTATCCTATCACTAACAATGAAGCAGAGTACGAAGATGTTATTGCAGGGCTTGAACTCGCACGGGAGCTCTCAATCGAGCAAATTGTGATCAATAGCGACTCCTAACTAGTAGTAAATCAGATACAGGGACTTACATCGCTCGAGAGACTAGAATGCAACAGTATGTTGAAAAGGACGAGAGCTCGTGAGACAATTCAAAACATGGAAGGTAATGCAAATATCTAGAGAGGAAAATGCAGAAGCAGATGCATTAGCTAACCTCGCAGCAGTCACGGAAGTAATGAACAAAGACAATACAATTGTCGTTCAACTATTTCATTCAATAATAGACCAAGACAGGAATGAGGTAACTTTCAACAACATAACCTGGGACTAGAGAAATGAAATTCTTAATTTTTTGCAGAATGGCACCGTACCTGAAGACAGGAAAGCAGCTCAAGCACTTCGCCGCAAAACTACACGGTATTGCCTTATTCGCAACTCACTTTATCGCAAGATGTTAGGAGGACCCCTAGCTAAATGCTTCAGACCTAACCAAACGGAATGGGGTATGGACATAGTGGGACCTCTTCCCACAGCTAAAGGACAGGTACGGTTTTTACTCGTACTAACTGACTATTTTACAAAATGGGTAGAGGCAGAAGCGTTCAAACAAGTGCGAGAAAATGAAGTTAAAAGCTTCTTATGGCGAAACATAATATGCCGCTTTGGAATACCAAAGGAAATCGTGTGTGATAATGGCCCACAATTCATAGGCTCGCAAATCACATAATTCTTCGGAAGTTGGCAAATCAAGCGGATCACTTCAATGTCGTACCACACCCGTGGCTAATGGTAAAGCTGAGTCAACGAATAAGGTCATCATCAACAATATAAAAAAGCGGTTGGATAAAACCAAAGGAAATTGGCCTGATGAGTTACCAACGCTACAATGGGCATACAGAACAACTTCAAAAATAGCCACGGGAGAAACTCCGTTCGCACTTGTTTATGGCTTAGAAGCCTTAATACCTTTGGATATTGGAGAACTAAGCATAAGGTTCTCAACAACCACGAAGGGAGAAAATGACGACGAATTAAGGACCAACCCGGACCTGCTCGAAACACGGAGAGAAGCAGCATTGATACGGGTGGCAGCTCAAAAACAAATCATAGAGCATTATTGCAACCGTAAAGCTCATCTCAGGTACTTCAAAATTGGGGATTTCATCCTCAAAAAAGTCTTTCAATCAACGAAAGAAGCAGGTGCAGAAAAGCTAAATCCAAACTGGGAAGGACCTTACAAAATTCGAGGCATATCTAGGAAAGGCGCCTATGAGTTGGAAGTTATGGACGGCAGAGTTCTACCAACAAGCTGGAACGCCATCCATCTAAGAAGTATTACTTCTAAAAGAAAAGAATACCCACCGTCAGGTATCACACGTTCGATTTAATTTTGAACATTTAAAAATTTTACTATCTTTATTAGATGATAGGCACAAAGTTAACCCATCACCAGATGATTATATTAGACCTGCAAAGACGTGAGGAAATAACACGATTCCCGGTCTAGGGTTACACTTTCTGATGGACGTTTTAAAAGGGTTAAGCAGTCATCATCTAAAAAACTATACACCTTCGAGTCCGGAATGTTTTTCCTTTTCAGGAAAAGGACCACAAGGAAAGAATAATCAAGTGCTCGAGATTTCATTCTTCAAAGCTCAAACACTTGGGGGACTATACAGTATGGAAGGCTAAGACGAAGCAAATAAGACTATCAAAAAGTCAAAAGCTCGAGCCTGAAGACCCATCTATCCAACGAGACAAGTGACACGAGCAGAATCGAAAGAAATCAAAAAAGCCATCCAAATACAAAGCCTAATGCAAAAATCAAAAACCTTCGAACATATTCAGGTTGAAAGGCAAAATATTAATCACGAGAAACAAATGTACATCTTTAAACTTATTCAAAACTGTTGTAACAAAAACAGATAGGGGTAAAAGATCATCATTAATGTACTCATTCAAAAACTGTTCTCGAATAAAATAGTTATGGATGAAAGATCTAATCCTTGTATTTGAAACTGTTATCAAATAAAAATAGTTACGAATAAGAAAACATTTCCCTCATACTTATTAAAAAATTGTTTCCAAAACAGTTGCGGGTAAAAACCCCAATCTTTATAAAAACGGTTACTAGTAAAAAACAATTATTTCCTTGTATTAATAGCGAAAAACTATTACCTATGAAAAATAGTTACGAAATACAAGAGTATATCAAATCTGTTAAACAAAAACAGTTGCGAACATGAGTTTTAGACGATAACCAAACACATGTAAAATGTCATGGAAGTTCAAACAAAAAACTTTCCTTGGAAACATTCTTAAACATGTGTAAAATTCCTATCACTCTATTGCATTATCATGAAGTTGAGACGTCTTCTTCATTTCAATTATAAAGGGCCCTCTTCCATAAACTATGCATATTACAAAAAGGCACACATTTGATATGACATTGTTCCTATTACTAAAAAAAGGTACAAGTAGTCTAAAGCATTCCCTATGCAAAACTCAAAGGTAAAACTAAAAGCTCGAAAAATGAAGCATGCAAAAGACTTAAAGAGTGAAACAGAAACTCAACAAAAGTCGAACTAATATTTATATATTAAAACGGCTAAAACTAAGTATTAACTTATACTTAGCCGTATAAAATTTTTATATACATTGTGGTGCCCGTAAGTTGTCATTTGGGGACTTAAAAGAAATCCAAATTTACCCCCGATGGGACTGGGGGTAACCACCAATTGATACAAAAAAAAGGAGGGGGGATAAATCAACTAAATCTTTTCAAGAGAGGGGTTGACTTCAGTGGAAGAAGGAGCGGGAGCAACTGGGGATGAAGAGGCATGAGCGGCTGGAATCTCACCATCAGGTGAAGAGAGGTTATGACCTTGTTGAGCCTTCTCCATGGCTTCCTTAGTTTTGGCTATTTCAGCACCAAGGTGAAAACCCTCTTGATTCATTTCCATCTATGTGTCAAGGCAAGAATTCATATACGCCCAGCTCAGATCGACAGCAGCCACCTCTTCCAAATCTTCATAATCCTTTGCCCAAACATGAAGCTCAGCTCTCAACACGTCCTTCTCCGCCTCCGCAGCTTCATGGGTGGCCCTTAATGGAACAATCGACTCCTCTAAAGTTTGAGCTTTGTCTAAAGCCCTACGAAGATCTTCTTGAGTACGAGTGAGTGATTGCACGAGCTCGCCTGAGTATTCCTCCTTCTGCCCCAACAAGTTCTTCAAGTCTATAATCTCCTCTGAGGCACGGGACAGCTGCTCCGCGAACGAAGACTCCATAACACTCTTATCTTTATCAGCTTGACTGCAAGGAGCCCTCTCAACCGCTAGTTCTTCTTCCATGAGTCTCATCTGCCGCTTCAAGGTACTCCTTTCCTCCTCTAAAGCATCCATGTCAATCCTTAGGCTATCATATTGTGCTCTTCAATTATCACCATCGGCCTGCAACTCTTTTGTCTCTTGGTCCATGTTTGAAATCCTCTTCATAAGCTCCATGCCTATAAGGTTAATCTACAAGAAATAAACCAGTCAAATATGGTAAATCTCATATACGAGAGTGAAAGAGGATAACTTGCACCATAACTTCAAAGAAGTATGCACGACCTCATTGGCCCATGTAAGAGCATCGTGGCTAGCTAGCTTTGCTTTCTTAGAGGGATCTATCAAAGGATTGAGCCACACTTCGGGCTCACCCGTTTTCTTGAAAAGGTTCCCCGCAGCTGGAACCTCAATTACTACCTGTCGTATCTCTCTGCTGGAAGACCCTACTTCCCTAACGGAAGGCATGGAAGCAGGCAGAGATGGAACATCAACAGGCATGGAAAGTTGAGGAGCTGGAAAAGCCACGGGCAAAGCAGCAGGCACAGAGAGTTGAAAAGTTGAAGAAGTTACAGGCAAAGCAACAGCAGAAGTTGAAATAGCCAAAGGAGCAGACGAAACAACTTCTCTCAAAGAAGCAGGAAAGACATCAGCCAAAGGGACGTCGTCAGGAGCGAGATCAACACCCTCATGAATAGGGGAATGTGAAACATCATCAAGGATAGGGGGCTCAATCACAGACACGAAAGGAAAGGTTGAGGTTGTAAGCTCATCATCTAAAACCATTCGCCTTCTCCGTGGCCTGTGCACTAAAGCACCCTCTTCTTATTCTTCTACGGAACGAGACTCACTAATCGTCCTCTTCGAGGAAGATGAACCAACAATAATTTCTTGGGCTTGATCCAAGGACATCTTCGGGATAGATGAAGAATACACCCTATGAGCAGAGATCCCTATTAAAAAGGGAAAAAATTTAAACGACAAAAAAAGAGACTCGAGTAAGGAAAGAAGTAAGAACAAGAGATTCACTTACCGTGGGTCTTTACTTGCCAACCATACCTCCCAGCGAGGTACTTCCAAGATCTCTCTTCTGAAGGAGCAACAGATAACAATTTTTCTACCCAATCACGAATACCGGAGACGTTCTCAACAGTATTCATAATTGTTGAGAGAAGAAAAAAAATAGATACGGTGTTAAATAAAACATCTCAAGTCAAACCAAGAAAAATTAAATGTGGGATAAAGCATACTCACGTGCGCGATTCCACTTCTCAGGGAAGGGAAGATTTTCTTCACCCACTAAACCAACGGTGGGTACAGTAACATACCGGAGGTACTAGCCCCTATCCTTATCATCTCCAGGGGTTACCAGCACTCTTTTGCTTCTAGCAGTCAGAGTAAAAACCCTTCACAAAATAAGGTAGGAGAGTAGAGGTGAATAAGATGGTTGAAGGTAAAGGAACCGAGGCTAAAGAAGCCAAACTCCTAAGACACACGACAACTCGCCACACAAGCGGGCCAACTTGTCCTAAGAAGATATTGAAAAAATGGCAAAACTCAATTATAAATGGGTTAATGGGGGGGTCTAAACCCTAAAGTGAAAGAATACGTATAAACAAAAAAATATCCCGTCTTGTAAGACGTTATTCTTTGATTACTATTCGGAATATAGACAGGAAAGTCAGACTTCCAAAAACACTCCCTCTGAACAATGGAAATCTGACCCTCAGTTATAAGGGTTGGATATCTTTCGACACTGTCAAGAGAAGAAGATTGATCTACAAGAACTTGACTATCCTTAACAAAAACAAACTCAGCAGGGACAATTTCATCGACTCCCGGTTCATGAAGGCGTTCGCCTCTACCTCTAGACAAAGACCGAGAAACCCTAAATCTCGAAAAAACTGGAGATCTAGTGGAAGGAGGAAGAACTATCTGAGAAGAAGAGGAGCCCCTCGAAGGAGTGGATCCTAGACTTCTATGTCTACCACCCTTTCGACTCCTAGTCGGAGCAGAAGATGGCGCTAAAATTTCAATATCTATTAGTCTTTGAGGTTGGTTTGAAGAAGACATGTTTACAAAGGCAAAGAAGAAAGTTCTTTACAAAAGACAAAGTTAGAAAAGTGTTTTTTGGAAGCAAAGAAAAGAAAACATGTATTTAGACTTGAAGACAACCGTCAAACATGAAGAAAAAGGAAAATAATAATGAAAATTCATAATTAAAGATGTCACTTTGGGACTGGCACAGCCGCAAAAAGCCCTAAAAGGTGCCGAGTAAATGCAGAACCAATCCGAAAAGGACACGTGGTATGAGCATTAAATGGAAGTGAAAAACGACGCCTATGGTGCAGATAAGGATACAATGATTCAAGGAAAAGCGGCGGCAAAATATTCCCGCCATAAATGAATATCCACTTACCAAATATTAATTGTTAAATATATGGTAAGTGGGGGGACTATCTGTATTGGTAAAAAAGAGTTTCACACGTAAGCCAGCTTTTGACAACTCGGCCAGTCACGTGGACACATGAAATCGCAAAAGCTGGACGTGATTCTTTAAAGAGGTACGGTAAAAAGAGCCACGGTTCAGTAAACCCACAAACTTATCAGCCACGGGAAACTCAACTTAATCAAAACGGGAGAGAGGCACAGTCAGAATGAATCTAGACAAATCTACGGGCAGATTCAAGGACCCACAATTGATTACTCGAACGTTATCTAACCAAACCCCATTACCGTTATCCTTTGTAACACCTCATTAATGTCATAATTATTCATTAATGAGTAACCATAGCAAGAGTCGTACGTTATAAGAATCTCATATAAAAGGGAGGGGAATACAGCTTGTAAAGGCATCTGGTTCTCGAATACAATTAACTTCAATTTTTTATTTCTGCAATACTGTCTATTATTCATTTTTGTTCATTATCTTGATTATCAGTAACCCGTATTCATCTTAAAAGTAAGCTTTAGTCAAAGAGCCTAATTCTTTGGTTAAACAATAAAAACAAAGGCCTACCAGGTTCAGGTGGGACCAGTACAGAGGGTTTTGACAGATAATCCTTGATCCTGTCAAAAGCTTTTTGGAAATCGTCCGTCCACTTGATAGTAGCATCCCTTTTTAGAAACTTAAAGATGGGCTCGCACGTGGTTGTGAGATGAGCAATGAACCTACTCATATAGTTCAACCTCCTGAGCAAACTCATGACTTCCTTTTTGTTCTTCGGGGGTGGCAGATCTCGAATGGACTTTATCTTAGATGGATCTGATTCGATTCCTCTCTGGCTGACTATAAAACCGAGGAGTTTCCCAGATGGAACCCCAAATGCACACTTGGCTGGATTAAGCTTAAGGTCATACCTTCAAAGTCGTTCGAAGAACTTTTTCAAATTGCACACATGATTAGCCAGTGTCTTTGACTTTATGACAACATCATCGACATATACTTCGATCTCTTTGTGCATCATGTAAGTTGCCCCTGCAATCTTCAAACTGAATGGCATGACCCTATAACAACAGGTATCCAATGGAGTGGTGAAAGCGATTTTTTCTGCGTCATCCTCATCCATTAGGATCTGGTGGTACCCAGCATAGTAATTCACTAATGATTGTATCTCATGCTTTGTGCAATTATCTACAAGAATGTGGATGTTTGGTAAAGGAAAATTATCCTTTGGGCTTACTTTGTTAAGGTACTTGTAGTCAACATAGACTCTGGTTTTTCCATCCTTCTTTGGCACAAGCATAATATTTTCCACCCATGTGGTGTATCGGACAGCTTTGACCACATTGGTGCTCAGTTGCTTCATTATTTTCTCTTTGATTTTATCATTCATGACCATTTTAAGTTTTCATTGCTTTTGTTGGACTGGTGGAAAATCAGAATATGTGGGAAGCTTATGAACCACTAGATCTGCACTTAAACCCGGCATGTCATAATAAGACCAAGCAAACACAACTTTGTAATCAAATAAAAGTTGAATCAAGGCATCTCTAGTTTTTTGTTCAGTGTGAATGCTTATCTTTATTTCTTTAACATCTTCATGACTTCCAATACTAATGGTCTCAGTTTCATTGAGGTTGGGTTTAGCCTTGTTTTCAAATTGTTCCAAATCTCTTTTTATTTCCTCAATAGCCTCATCTTCATCATATTCAACCTCTTGATGCATTATTTCAAAATTAGACATCCTTTTAAGATCTGGGCGTGAATTCTGCATGCATGGCATGTTAATAAAGCAGGCATTAACAAAACTGAAATGGAAACAAAATGACAGGAATAAGGAAAAGGAAAAGTTACAAAACTTAATATGAAACTGAACTGCATTTCATTGAATTTTAAAGGATAGAAGGGTTAACATCAAAACAAAACAATCATACTGAGATGTTTGGATTACAACCCGAAAAGTAAACAAAAATACAAAAAAGAAGCTGCAAAAGCAAACTACCAAGACTCCTTCCTTGTGGGGAGAGGAGTTGCTTTCAAATTATTGAGCATGGTGTTTCGGCCAATTAGTTGCATATCGACACGATTAGTGCCTTCACCATCCTGGATCATATTCACTTCAGAAAATATCTGGCTGAGTCCATGGCAAATTTCATCAATGTTTGCTTGTACCGGGGAATTTTGACCTTCTTGGAGTTCTGGCTTGACAAATATGTAGAAAATGTGAGGTATAGGTTATTGCATGACCCATCCATGCTTTTTGCGATACTTGGATTTGTCTTCGCCTGCTTGTTTTTGCCTAAAGCCTAAACCAAAGGTACCCTGGTTACTGAACGGAGAAATGGGCTCCGAAATTCCTTGCAATGATGCCCCCAAGACTTTTCCTGGCTCATAACCTTGTCTCAGCATAAGTGCAGCCACCATTACAGATGTGGCAGAAAGACGAGGATGCAGAATGGGCTTTCCTTCCTCAACACGGTCAACAAAAACCACTTCAAAAGCCTGATAAACAATGGACTCACACCCTTCTTTGGCCTCAATACAGGGGATTAACGGGTCTTTATAAATAGACGACTCGTCTTCCCCGTGAACAATAATTTCTTGTCTGTCATGTTCGAATTTGAGTATTTGATGCAAGGTGGATGGAACAGCTCGGTCCATATGGATCCATGGCCTTCCAAGAAGAAAGTTATAAGAAGTGTCCATGTCCACTACTTGGAAGACAATTTCAAAGTCAACCGGCCCAATCTTCATGGTGAGGTTGATCTCCCCAATGGTATCTCTCGCTCAGCCATCAAAAGCCTGGACGTGGACATTGATGGGTCGGATTATGTCTGTATTGATCTTCATGCTTTACAAGGTGGAGAGAGGGCATATATATATGCTCGAGCCTCCATCAACCATGAGTCGCTTTACATAGTGCCCCTCACATTTAACAATAAAGAGTAAAGCCTTGTTGTGCCCGGATCCCTCCTCGGGAAGTTCATCATCAGTAAAGGAGATTTTTTTCACCTCGAAAAATCTGTTGGCCATCTTCTCTAACTGATTCACTATGGTCTTCTTTGAGACATGTGCCTCGTTCATGATTTTGATTAATACACGGGCATGCTCTTTTGAATGTATGAGCAAAGATAGTAGAGATATTTAGGCAGGAGTCTTTCTTAGCTGCTCAATGATTGAGTAATCCTGTACTTTCATCTTTTTCAAAAACTCTTATGCCTCTTCTTCAGTGACTTGTTTCTTTATTGGAAATTGGTCTTCTCTAATTTGCTTGGCCTTCCTCAACTCTTCTAGAAAGTAATACCTCCACGATTGAGTCAAACCTCCAGTTTCCCCCACTTCTTCTATGATTTCCTTGCCTTTGTAGGTCATCACAGTTTTATTGTAGTTCCACGGAATAGTTTTCATCTTTGTCACACGGGGTTGTATAGCAGGCTTGATTATGATCGGCTATATTATACACGTCGTACCACCCTGATTCTGCCTTGTGATGGGGTGGCTTCCAAGGACATACACTTTGGGCTTGGAACATTGGAGCGAACTCCCAACCTCGATATTTTGGAACAAATAAAGTTGCCTTCTCTAAGCTCTGGGCGCCTTTCACAATAAACGGCACATCTTGGCTTAGACTAAATTCCAGTCCTGTTCTTTCTTGAATCATTCCCCCTATCATGTCTGCTCGACCAACCGGCTTGTATTCTTGATCTCGGCCAATCATTCCCACAAAATGAACAGGCAACGGATTTTTTGTAACATTAGGGGGCTCTTCATCGTTCGTTACCACTACCAACTTTTCAGCGAAGAGTCTTTCTATGGCTCCTTTCAGAGTCCAACAGTCATCAGTGCTATGCCCTGGGGCACCTGAATGATATTCACATCTAGAATTTTCTTGAAATCCATGTGAATTGGGATGCATATGGTGGGGAGCGATGGGTTCAATCACGCCCATCTACTACAACTTCTGGAACAGACTAGAGTATGATTCATCCAATGGAGTGAATTTTTACACCAGCCTCTGTTCTCGGCCATAATCCTCCTTGGGACGAGAACTGTAGGGTGCCCGAAAGTTTTGCTACTGAGGTCGTGGGATCCTTGGAGCTGGTGCTCGTACCTGATGATTGGGAGGTCGGGCATAGGATTGAGCATTAAACACTGTATATTATAGTGGGCCCACAGAGTATTGAGGAATTATCGGGGGATAATAATGTTGGGGATAGCTGGATTGCCCCTGCTGAACTTGCAAATACGGGTTTGATGCCCCCTTTGAACTTCCCTGGATCCCGAAGTTATCATGGACCCTTCATCTCTTTTCTTTCTATTTTCCAAACTTCCCGACCCATTTTTGATCGCCTGAGTGGTGGCTTTGAGAGCAGCTGACCTATATTTCTATTAGTCTTGAGGCCATTTTCCACCATTTCCCCTACTTTGATTGCTTCTGTAAAAGATTTTCCCATTGCGAACATCATGTTTTGGAAATAATCAGGATCTTGAGCCTCTAGAAAAATAGTGATCAACTCATGGTTATCCATGGGTGGCTTAACTCTAGTCTCTTGCTCCCTCCACTTGATGGCATACTCCCTAAAGCTTTCAGCCGGCTTTTTCTTTATATTGGACAGGGAATTATGATCTGGCGCGATATCAATGTTGTACTAAAATTGTTTGACGACGGCCTGGGCGATGTCATCCCAAACATGCCAGTGAGATATATCTTGGTCAATGAACCATTCATAGGCTACTTCCACCAGACTCTCCCCAAAATAAGCCATTGGAAATTCTTATTTTCCTCCTGCATCCCTCAGCTGGCTGCAGTACCTTTTCAAGCGGGTGATAAGGTCGTTGTATCTATCATATTTCTCAAATTTTGGGTCTTGAACCCTGGTGGCAAATGGATGTGAGGGAACATACATAGATCACTGAATGAAACACTTTTGTGACCACCTAGTCCTTGTATGTTCTTTATATTCTATTCAAGACTTTTCATTTTCCAGGCTATCTCATCTGGATCAACCGTCTTGGCAGACTTTTCATTTTCCACTAGTGACTCGTACTAAGGAGTCTGATTGTATGGAGCCGAGAACCTGAAATCCATATTTGGAGAGTGGTATTGGCCATCATAAGAATGAGATGGTGGCTTGTTCATTGGCCTCGTCATAGGAAGTGGTGGCGGGATTGTATATACCGGCGTGCCAGATACGACAAGAGGGGTGTTCCTGACCGGTGTAGCTGGAGGTCGCATATTGGAGGTAACAGGGGTGGATAAAAGTTGTAGTTTGGCACATACCCTAGTGGTAGAATAGGATCGCTCGTTGCATGGAGCGGTGGTTGAGTAACCAGGGGTACAGTGGAAGTTCCTTCTGAGGGGACCTGAGGTAGAGGTTGACCGGAGACCCAAGCCTTATACACATCAGGCAGTTATTGTTTCAATCTTCTTACTTCCTCTAACTCTTGCTCAAGTGGCTGACCCTAGGAGTCGTCACTGGCCAGCTCGATCTCATCATTGTTATTCATTGCTACCTTTCCCTTAGATCTAGTGAGTAATGATGTGTTCCTAGTTTCACCACAAACCAGCCACCTTAAACCTACTATATAAGAGGCAATAAACGTGTTAGGGTTAACCATTTTACAGATACGAATCACACGTAAATATGTTATGCTCCTAAAATTATCACCATCCCTAGCATGATTTTGGAAGGCTTCATGTTTTATTCCGACTATAAGGCTGCTCCTTATTCACACTCTTATATTTGTTTTATTTTGTTCTTTCTCTCTTCTTTTTTTTTTTTTTTTTTTTTTTTTGCTTTTCTTTTCACTCACCTCATTTTGGCCCCTCATTTTAGATTCATTGAAAAATATTTCGATCGAACCTTTAGGGGGTTGCATACATATCATGTCGTCGAATGAATCAAATCATTACGTTGTTCAGGGAAATCAGGAATCAATAAACTAACTCTCTTTTTTTCTTCTTTTTTTTTTATTCATAACAAATTAGACCACGAAAGCTCCTAACAAGGAAAATCTTTTTGGATTTTTTTGGAATTGTTGAAAGAAAGACTTCTAAAGAAGAATGAAAATATTCTTTTGGGTTTTGAATTTTTGTCGTTGAGTGAAAAAATCTTTGGATTTCGAGTTTTCTTTTTTAATTTCAGAAAGAAAAACTTTTGAAGAAGAATGAAAATATTTTGCAATTCAATTTATTTATTTATTTTAAAAATTCTGGATTTGATGTCTCAAAGATAGATTTAAAAAAAATATTTTAGAATATATTTTTTTGGGAATTGTTGAAAGAAAAACTTCTAAAGGAGAAACAATATATTTTTTTCGTGATTTCGAATTTTTTTTTTTTTTTTGGATTCTTCGAAAGAAAGACTTCTAAAAAAGAAAATATTTTTGAATTTTTAATTTTTGCCTTTGGATTTCCGAAAATATATTTGGATTCTTAGTTTTCTTTTTAATTTCCGAAAGAAAAACTTCTGAAGATAAATGAAAATATTTTGGTTTTTTTTGTTTTTTTTTTCAGTTTCTGATTTGTTGCATCAAAGATTAAAGGAAAGTATTTTTGGATTTTTTGAAAATTGGGGGTTGGACCCGATAAAGATTGCCTACGTATCTCACATCCGGTGAGAATCAAACCCGCGTAGTTCGGTGAAATAGAGAATTTTTCTTTTTTGATTTTTGTGAAAATTAATCTTTACACCTCACGCCAGACTACTACAAAATCTTAAAGGAAAAAAATTATTTGTACTAAACAGGGAGAATGATTCTTTTTTTTTAATAATTTCGTTCAACTAATTTTCTAAAGCTGGTCAAAAATGCAATTAAGCCTTCCAAACGATGTAGCAAGTAGCACATAAGTGAACATGTCTCCAAGAGGATACCTGTCTTATACGGACCCAGCCCCTGTGCTGAGCTTCGCGAAGTCAAATGCATGTGATGCAAATAAAGCGAACCTACTTGGGATATCCGGCATGAGGTTTGTTCTTCTAGGTTTAAATTCTATTGGAGAAGATATCTAGATTGGCTTACTCGAGCGGACAACTCGAGCCGAAGAGGGTCCGCGTACCGGTAGTATTGCTTTCCGGCTTAGTTGGTGGTGCTCCCCGCCTAAAACATGTAACTAAAATCCTTCACTGGGTGACAAGAACCTCGGCTATCTCAAGGAAAGCGGGTTATGTCAAGCAAATGACCAACTTTTAATTTCAAAAAGACTCAGAGGGGATGCGTGAGAAGCCAATTATATGTACAGCTCAACAATATCAAAGTGGTAAAAGCGAACAGGTAGCACATTAGGTACAAATAAATCACAATATATACAAAAAATAATAAAGTCAAATAAAAACTCAACATGTACAAGCTCGAATTATGTTGTCCCCAGCGGAGTCGCCAGAGCTGTCACACCCTTTTTTACCCCTAAAAGAAGATATGTGTGTTATGGGTTGTGTGGGTTAAAGAGTTTTTTCAATTAAAGTGACAAATTTGAGTAGGGATTATTTATTTACAGAGTCACCACTTGGAATTGATTTTTGGGTGTTCCAAGTCGCCTTTTATTTTAATCCCTAGTCAAAGGAAGATTTTGACTTTATTTTTATTGGTCCGTGAAAACAAAGTTCGGGTAAGGAATTCTGTTGACCGGGGAGAAGGTGTAAGACATTCTACGAGTCCCGTGGTTCTAGAACGGTCTCTTTATTAACTTAATTGGCTTTAATTAATTATGGACAAATTGTGATTTATATAATTTTCACGTTTTACCTATCCGCTCTTATTTCTTGATTATTAGAATTACTAAACAAAATAATTTTGATAATATTACATTGTCATAACCATGATACGCAAGTGAATCCGAAATCATGAAAATCAATTATTTGTAATATTTTTAAAAAAAATTGCTACAATTGAGAAAATTAGCTCTTTAAAATTTAAAAGTCAACTACCGCGCTACGCAAGCGAATCCGCAATTTTAGCAAAGGATTAACTAAATTAAAATTAACTAAAACTAATGTATGGTATTAGATTATTGAATTAATTTAATGAATGTTAAACATCATGTTACGCAAGCGATTCCGTGAAGTTAAAGCACACCTACTAATTGCCTAGCGTTTAAATTAATTATTAAGGAAACTAAGTTGTAAAGTTATTTTAATAAAAGAAAAATATGATTTTTATTGAGGTTATTTGACTAAATAAAAATATAAAAAAGTTGGGCCAAATTGTTATTTTAAAGAGTGGGAAGCCTTGTTATCAAAAGAAAATGGGCCTACTCTTATTGATATTGGCCAAATTAAAAGGAAGTGGGCCACCTATTTACAATTGAGTTGCTGGTCCATCTTGGTTATTTTGAGCCAAGACTTTGTCATCCGTTTGATATTAAACGGCCATTGGTCCAGTTGATTAATTTTGTTGCTGAATTTGTTTTATTTTGGCCCACATTTTATTGTTCAGCTTTAGCTGTCCATTTATTAGTTTCCTACTTCATATCTACTTTCTTCTTTACTTGCTTATGTAATTAACAAATGCCAGAATGATCAAAACTAAGCTTAGAACAATCAGTAATTAGTGAAACTTGCTAACATCATGTAATTACTGACAAAATTTTATAAACAATAATATGTATATGTAACTAAGAAGAGATGAAATAAAACGCATATTAGCCTGCTTATGGAATCTGGACACTAATGAGCAACAACCTATTGATTAAGGACCTAAATGTACTTCAAACACAATTATTTAAACATTTATCCAAACTACAGTCAAATCAATATAAACTAATGATAATAAGTTCATAAATTAGTATTCAGAGACTACAATGAAATATGTACACATTATCGAGCACGACATACAATCATAACATCTACAAGTTCCATTCTTGCCCAGTAGAATTTGATCAAAGTGTGCTCCATGTTGTAACAAGTTCAAAAGAAAACATTCTCATTATCTTCATGAATCTGTATTACAAAGGTTTAAGAGTTACCTGATTTGCAATAAAAAAAATCCAGCCGTGAATG
The DNA here is from genome assembly GCA_005239525.1 of Nicotiana knightiana. Taxonomy (NCBI): domain Eukaryota; kingdom Viridiplantae; phylum Streptophyta; class Magnoliopsida; order Solanales; family Solanaceae; genus Nicotiana; species Nicotiana knightiana. Next base: position 166,147 of record ML406317.1, read on the forward strand.
AGCAGAAAATCAGCAACAACGACAGCAGAAACAACAATGAAACATCAGTAAATCAGTGCTAAAACAGACCAGAAATCTCACTAAAACTAGTGATTAATTTTGAGCTTACTCTTTGTGTGTTCAGCTGTTGATTTTTATGTTTTTGTGAGTTCAAGCCATTTTAAAGATGTATGGAAGCGTGATAGAATGTAAAGGATGTTCAGACTATCCCATTGTGTGTCAAAATGAGCTCTTAAGTAGGAGAAAAAAGCACCTTTTGGACAGATTTTGGTTTACCAAAAGTTTGTCCAAAAGGACTAACTTTTTCTACCAAATACCTGCCCAAAAGACATACTTTTGTGTGCTAAAAGTCTGTTCAAGGACTGACCAAAAGGGGAAAGGATAGTCCTTCAACAACTGTGGCAGAAGCATGGGAAAAAGGAAGTATTTCAGCCACTCTAACACTAAAAGAAAGTTGCTAATGTACCCTAATACATGATTACTCATCTACTCTTCAGCTTTTAACAAAATCAGTACCAACCATGTGATTCAAACCAAACTAAGATAGAAAGAACACAGAACTATACTCAACAGCTGAACTAATAATCAACTAAGAGAAACTCAGAACCTAATGACTAAAATTAACAAAATGATGCATTGATCAGTGAAGACATTAATGAAACTCACGACCCTAAACAAAAACGAAATCAGAAATACTACACATGAAATCGAACTGTAACGACTAACGCAAAGCAAAAACATATCAACTGTGAGGTAAACTACAATAATCAATAAAGTTATAACAAAAAAACAAAAATCAGAAACTAGATTGAGAGCTAACCAAAACAATCGCTAACAGCATTTACACTACAAAGAAACTACGATAAAATGACAAAGAAATAGAAAATTCAAAACATGGAGGAAAGCATTAAGGTTCGAGTTTTACCAAATTTGAGTGTTCGAACAGCGGTAGCGTAGTGACGATTAGGCAGCGAGACATAGCGGGAGAGTGGTATGGCTTCGACCAAGCTTCTATTGTTGATTTTCATTAAAACCATGACTCCGGAGAATTGGAGGCTAGTTTCGATGAAAATCGAAACCAAAACTTCTCTTGAGGCTACTGTGAAGAGAGAAACGAGAGGCCGCCGAGTGGCAGTGATGGAGGGTAGCGGTGGTCGTGGCAGTGGAGGTGGTTGGCTGGCGGCGATGTGGTTTTTTGGGGTGAAACTATAGGGAATGTGTAGATCTCTTTGAAATCTACACGTTTATATAGGTTTGTCAAGCCCCAAAACTGAGGGACGCGATCGGCACTCGACCGGGTGACCCTCAGTCAAGCAAACCTGATTTGCCTTACCCAGCCAATGCGTTTCCCCGTGTTTATGACATACATTATTTATGTGAAGCGGTGAGATAAGCTTAAAGGTTAGTAAATACAACATTAAGTCCAATTTATTCATATTAGATACGCCACTTCCCGATACGGACCACGATTACAAATTATACGACCACTGCCCAAAATACACATATACACCCACATAGTGTCTACGGAGCCTCTAAGAGTACTAGGAGCTGATACAATACTTGTCGGCAACAAGGACCCATCTATACCTTACAATACATAATATACTCGAAAGGATATGGCATGAGGTACACATGGCCCCAAGAGGAAATGGGGCTCACCAATACAGCTGCGGAAGGATGAGGATAAAGCATGAGGATAAAGCACCACTAACGGTGAGCTGAGCAACCTGCTATGGGCCCACCTACATCCATATAAAAAGAGGTAGCGCCCCCGGCAAAAGGGACGTTAGTACTATGGAATAGTACTAGTATGTATAAACAAACTTTATCCCAAGTACAATCGAGAAAATACACAATTAGGGAACACAATAGAACCAATAAATCAATGCACATGGAACGAAACAACCAAAATCAAAGAAGATGCACAATCTCTCTTTTTTTCCCTTTCAACATCATCATATTCAAGAGCTCATAGATTTTCATTTCAGTAGTGATAACGATCACATTTCATCCTTATTACCTCGGCCACCCTTATTGCCTCACACCTTATCAAGCTTATTACTTTGTGTTGCGGCGTGCAACCCGATCCCACCTGACAATCATATTTCAAAACCGCAACCACACCACAAGGATCATCAATTCAAGGATTACAAGTTCATATCATCAATTTAAGTATTTGGGCCCAAGGCACCATAACTCTCATCAAGTAGTAATTTCATGAACACGTTGTTGCCACAATCGCTCAATTCAGTTATATTGTTTCACAATACTCTTTTTCATTACTTTCCACGTATGGATTTCAACAATTTACACATTCCCACATTTTATCACATTATCAATCTTTCGTTCATTACACATCAAACACCTTTCACAACTTCATACAGCACAGTAGCATGACAATTCACCAGGAAAATCAGAGAATAAAATCTCACGCCTCAACACGTATGAACAATCAATTCACATATTTCCAAATAACGTACACATACCAAATACTCAGACACAACAAGAGGATTCTACGAAGGTTAAAGTTAGCCATACATACCTCGAATCAGGATTTTTCCTTATTTCTATCTCAAATCACCAGGCCTTCTAGCACCTTCAATCTAATTCATAATGCGGCACATTAAAACTTAGAATTAGGAATTATGAACATGTCTTGAACCCATTTGAGCTTTCTATCATACACTAGGTGTTCTTTTTAGATTAAATAACCCTTCTTTAGTGAAAGATTACCCCAACCTATTTTCCTTGACTAGATTATGGTAGATTGGGTACATGCATGCAAGGTTCTTAACCCCGTCTTTATGAACTATCCTACCCATGTTTCATTTTAACAAAATCTAGAAATTTAGGGTTAATAGGGTGGAAGCTTACCTCTTAGAGTGAAGAAATTTGTATTCTACTTGATTAGTTCCAAGCTTGAGTGATGAAGGAAGACCAATTTAATGAAGCTGGGACTTTCTCTCTCTAGAACCCACTCTTTCCTCTCTCTAATATCTCAGGAAAAAAATGGTTACAAATGAAGGGGAGGGGTGTTTTAATGAACTGGGGTCGGGTTTTAAAAATTAGAAAAATAAGGCCCGAAACAAGAATGCGGTCAGGAATGCGATGACATGTGGTCCGCAGAATCGACCGCATAATGTCCCTCGAGACGGGACAAAATTCAAAACACACTGCCCAGGTATGCGACCATTGTGCGGTCCGCATACACGTTATGCGATCGCATAATGCGTCGCATAACTTCCCTCCTAAAATCAACGGCAACAATGCGACAGATATGCGGTCCGCAAAACTGAAGTGCGATCGCATATTGGACCGCCTAGTTGACCTCAAATGGGGCAGTGACCTGCCCGTGTATGCGACCATTATGCGGTCCGCATACACGTTATGCGATCGCATAGTGCGTCTCATAACACCTATTTTCTGGAAAATTTAATTCTTTAAGTCTCGGGGTACTTTTTACTCAATTTAGGTCTGTTTTGAAAATTCCCACAATAAAAACAACTCGGAGACTCATTCGGGCATTATTTTAAAACGAGAAAATATTACGGGTCCTTACATCCTCCCCCCTTAAAATCATTCATCCTCGAATGAGGGTTTTTGGAAATCAATTAGTTTTGAAAGCATGACATGCGACTTCCAAATTCTTACTAACTCCAATATTTCAGAAATATTTTGCCAGAGTCCCCTTTGTAATTAAACCTACCTACCGGTCAGAGAGCCCCCGAAACGAATTTCCAAGCACCATTACACAGTTTTAACCACCCAATAACTCACACACAACGTTGTTACCTCAACAATTGGCAATTGTCCAATCACTTTGTCAACTACACATAGTTCTTTCTTCTCATACTACAAATTGGCACATGATTCACATTTTTGCACATAACTTGGTCGTTTTAATGAGTCTCATACAACCCAATCACCTCAATATACTATATTCATTTCAATTAATCATTACCAACCTACAGTACTATTAATCACTTTCCAAACACATACGTTCCACAAAACTTTCATTTACCTCAAGGGTTGCACACTACTCAAATAGAACTGTGGATTTAGTTTGCACACATTGGAAAATTACCACAATAAGGCAATTAGGGGAAGATGGGGTGCTTTTGCACAAAACCAAACACTACTAGATTTATTCAAACAAATGGGGATATTTTTCTTTCATCTCATTTTCTGCTTCCCACGTGGCTTCCTCAATGTGCTGACTTTGCCACAATACTTTAACTGAAGCAATTTCTTTGTTCCTCAATCTATGGGCTTGTCTATCAAGAATAGCAACCGGAACCTCTTCATACGATAATTCTTAATTAACCTCAATATTCTCAACTGGCACGATGGCTGATGGATCTCCAACCACTTTCTTCAACATGGACATGTGGAACACCGGGTGCACTAATGACAATTCAGGGGGTAATTCCAGCCTATAATCCACTTTCCCTATCATTTGAGCAATCCGATATGGCCCGACATACCTTGGGCTCAATTTCCCTTTCCTCCCAAACCGCATCACTCCCTTCATGGGAGATACTTTCAAGAATACCCAATCATCAACTTAGAATTCCAATTCTCTTCGACGATCGTCCGCATAGGATTTTTGACGGCTCTGAGCGGTTTTCATCTTCTCCCGAATGACTCTGACTTTTTCCAATGCTTGGTGCACAAGATCTAGCCCTAACAATTATGCTTCACCAACCTCAAACCACCCAATCGGAGATCTACACCTCTTTCCGTACAATGCCTCAAATGGGGCCATCTGAATACTAGCGTGAAAGCTGTTATTGTAAGCAAATTTGATAAGTGGTAAATAATCATCCCAACTACCCTTGAAGTCCAAACACAAGCCCGTAACATATCTTCAAGCGTCTGAATAGTCCGCTCTGCCTGACCATCAGTCTGCGGATGGAAAGTTGTGCTGAGATTTACCTGAGTACCCAAACCTTGCTGAAATTTCCTCCAAAAATTAGCCGTGAACTGGGCTCCTCGGTCTGAGATAATAGAAACTGGAGTACCATGAAGCCTGACTATCTCCTTGGTATACAACTGAGCATACTGTTCTGCAGTATCGGTGGACTTGATCGGCAAGAAGTGAGCTAATTTCGTGAGTCGATCCACTATCACCCAAATTGAGTCGAACTTGCGCTGAGTGCGAGGTAACCCTACCACTAAATCCATGTTGATCATTTCCCATGTCCACATTGGAATTTCCATAAGCTGAGTTAACCCACCAGGCCTCTGATGCTCGGCCTTCACCTGCTGACAATTCGGACATTTAGATACAAGGTCCGCCACACCTCTTTTCATACCGCTCCACCAATAAATCTCCCGGAGATCTTGATACATTTTCGTAGAACCCGGGTGCACGGAATACCTAGAATTGTGAGCTTCCACCATCACCCTCTCCAGAAGGTTATCCACATCAGGAACACATAACCTTCCCTGGCACCGCAAAACACCATCGTCGCTCCCGAGTGAAAAGGCCAAAATCTTGCCATTCAAAACTGCCTCCTTCAACTGCGCCAATGCTGGATCAATAAACTGCTTCTCCTTGACTTCCGATACAAGTGATGATTCTGCCCCATTATACACCATGACTTTCCCCTCGTCTGAGGTCGAGAGACAGACCCCCAGACTAGCCAATTGACAAACCTCCCGAGCCAACGGCCTCTGATCTTCCTCCAAATGAACTAGACTACCCATAGACTTCCGACTGAGAGCGTTGGCCACCACGTTTTCTTTTCCCGGATGGTACAGAATGTTCATATCATAATCCTTAAGCAATTCTAACCATCTCCGCTGCCTTAAATTCAACTCCTTGTGCTTGAACAAATATTGGAGACTCTTGTGGTCTAAGAACACGTCCACATGAACCCCATACAAATAATGCCGCCAGATTTTTAATGCAAACACAACTGCCGCGAGTTCTAAATCATGAGTCGGATAATTCTTCTCCTGATCCTTGAGTTTCCTGGAAGCATAGGCTATAACCTTCCCGTGTTGCATCAACACACATCCCAAACCAACCCTTGAAGCATCGCAATAAACCACAAATCCCTCCGTACCTTCTGACAAAGTTAACACCGGTGCTGAAGTCAATCTAGATTTCAATTCCTGAAAGCTCTTTTCACAAGTGTCGGACCATTGGAACTTAGTTTCCTTTTGCGTCAATTTAGTCAATGGGGAGGCGAGGGTAGAGAACCCCTCCACAAACCTCCGATAATACCCCGCTAGACCAAAGAAACTGTGAATCTCTGTCGGGGTTGTTGGTCTAGGACAATCCTTTACCGCTATGATTTTCTGAGGATCAACCTTAATCCTTTCTCTGGAAACAACATGACCCAAAAATGTGACTGACTCCAACCAAAATTCACATTTTGAAAACTTGGTAATTGGTGCTGATGAAGAGTCTGTAGAACTACCCTGAGGTGATTAGCATGATCCTTCCAACTTCGCGAGTAGACAAGGATGTCATCAACGAAAACAATCACGAAGGAGTCAAGAAACGGTTTGAAAACCCAATTCATAAGATGCATGAAATCCGCTGGAGCATTGGTCAGTCCAAAGGACATTACCAAAAATTCAAAATGGCCATAACGAGTTCTGAAGGCGGTCTTAGGAATATCCTGCTCTCTGATCTTCAACTGGTGATACCCCGACCGTAAATCAATTTTGGAGAAAAACCTCGCACCCTGCAATTGGTCGAATAAATCATCTATCCGAGGCAATGGATACTTGTTTTTCATAGTGACTTTGTTGAGTTCCCAATAATCAATACACATCCGAAGTGACCCATCCTTCTTCCTGACGAAAAGAACCGGAGCGCCCCACGGCGACACACTTGGACGAATGAACCCCTTCTCTAACAAGTCTTTCAACTGCTCATTTAACTCCCTCAACTCTGCTGGCGCCATTCTGTATGGTGGAATAGATATTGGCTGCGTATCTAGCAATACACCAATCCCGAAACCAATCTCACTATCTGGTAGAATCCCTGGAAGCTCTTTCGGAAACATTTCAAGAAACTCATTCACGACTGGAACGGACTCGGGAGCAGACATTTCTGAAGTGGTATCCGCAACCCGGACCTAGTGACAAACACAACCCTTCTTAATCATCTTCGAGGCCTTAAGGTAGGAAATAAACCTACCCTTTGGCACCACACCATTCCCTTTCCACTCAATAATTGACTCGTTAGGATACTCTAGCCTCATAACTCTGGTTCGGCAGTCGAGTTTAGCAAAGCACGAGTAAAGCCAATCCATTCCCATGATAACATCGAAATCTACCATCCCTGGTTCGATAATATCGTCCGTGGTATCTCGACCATACACCGTGACAATACAATTCATATAGACTCGCGCGACTGTAATGGAATCACCAACCGGAGTCGACACAGAGAACGGCTCATGGAGCTGTTCGGGTTCTATCCCAAAACTTGAAGCAATAAATGGGGTAACATAGGACAAGGAAGACCCCAGATCAATAAGAGCAACACAATCGAGGGCTTGAACAGCTAGAATACCTATAGCAACATCTGGAGAAGCCTCCGCACTCTGGCGACCACTCAAAGCATAGAACCGGTTGGGTCCACCTCTACCACGAGCTCCATCCCTAACTGGACCATGCCCTGCTGGAGCTGGAGGACGTACTGAAGATGCGGCGACTGAAGAACTAGACGGCTGATCAAAACCACTACCCATGCCCTGACTGGGCACATGGCAATCCCGCTGAATATGACCTATCACCCCACACCCGTAGCATACCGGGATATCCAGGTAACAAGGCTCGGTATGGAACCTCCCACACTTAGGGCACGGAGCCCTCCTCTGCTGTTGGAACCTCCCTCCTGGACGACCGAACTGATGAGGCCTCCTGCTATCTGATTTTGGCCCCTAGTGACTGCTCTGCTGATAGGCACTGATGGCGGTGCACTGGATGAGGACTGAGCATAAGACCGGAATGGCCCTGATGTTCCTCTCCCTGAATTGGTATCCTCCTCCAACTGAACTTCCCGAGTGGCCTGCCGAACGGGCCCTACTGATACTCTCCCTCTCCGACCTTATCTTCAATTTTATAGCCTCAGTGGCCTGGGCGAATCCCACTATCTTACCACAATTCATGTATGAGTGCAAGGCAGTTGTAGCAGCTTCATTCACAACCAAGGGACTGAGGCCCTGAACAAACCGTCGAACTCTGGCATCCATTGTTGATACAAACTGAGGGGCGTACTTGGACAACCTCACAAACTCCATGTGGTACTCCCACACACTCATATTCCCCTACTTGAGAACCTCAAACTCCGTGGCAGGGGCTGCCATAGTCTCGGCAGGAAAGAAGTGACCCATGAAAGCATCAACGAACTCATCCCATGTCGCCGGAGGACTTTCCTCCCCACGGGAATCCTCCCACATCTCGAACCAGGAATATGCTGCTCCCCTCAACCGGTAAGATGCTAACTCAACCCCCTCTGTCTCTGTAGCCTTCATAACCCGAAGCGTCTTGTACATTTCATCTAGAAAGTCCTATAGATCGGCCTCTGGATCGATACCTGAGAACTCTGGAGGGGCTAACCGCAGAAACTGGTTGACTCTGGAATCGGCGGAATCTCCCTTTCCGCTAGAGGACGCAGGGGCAGCATGAGATCTTTGGGCGTGAGCGGCCACTAACTGAGTCAACATATGAATAGCTCCCCTGAGGTCCCCATCAGAAGTACCGGGACCTGGAGCTGGAACCGAAGAAGGATCAGGAATATCGGCGGGAGGGATTGTAGCACCCTCCGCCGCAGTAGGAATAGGAACACTCTGGTCAGGAACAGATAGGCCAGATGGATTCAAGGTCGGGGATTCTCTCTCACCCGCACCATTAGGTACAGAGTTCACGGCCACACTTGAGGCGGCATTGGCCTCTAGGCCGAGTCGAGCTCTCTTCTTTGGTGCCATTACTGAAAATTCTGGAACAGTGTACGAGTTAGACAAGAATATTTTCACTTTCCACTTCACCGCATGATATATAAAAATAATGAAAGGGTATTTTTCCTAAATGTCCATGTAGCCCCCTAATTATAGATGTGGTCGACAACACACCGATAAGAAGGGATCTACTAGACACGGCTCCGAGACATCCTAGGACACTTTTAAAACCTTAGGATCTGATACCAAGTATATCACGCCCCAAAACCGAGGGACGCGACCGGCACTCGACCGAGTGACCCCCAGTCAAGCGAACATGGTTTCCTTTCCCACCCAACGCGTTTCCTCGTGTTTATAACATACATTATTTATGTGAAGCGGTGAGATAAGCTTAAAGGTGTGTAAATACCACATTAAGTCCAATTTATGCATATTAGATATGCCACTTCCCGATACGGACCACGATTACAAATACATACGATCACTACCCAAAATACACATATACACCCACATAGTGTCTACGGAGCCTCTAAGAGTACTAGGAGCTGATACAATACTTGCCGGCAACAAGGCCCCGGCTATACCTTACAATACATAATATACTCGAAAGGAGATGGCATGAGGTACACATGGCCCCGAGAGGAAATGGGGCTCACCAATACAGCTGAGGAAGGATGAGGAGAAAGCACCACTAACAGTGAGCTGAGCAACCTGCTATGGGCCCACCTACATCCATATAAAAAGATGTAGTGCCCCGACAAAAGGGACGTTAGTACTGTGGAATAGTACTAGTATGTATAAACAAACTTTATCCCTAGTACAGTCGAGCAAATACACAATTAACGAACACAATAGAACCAATTAATCAATGCACATGTAAGGAAACAACCAAAATCAAAGAAGATGCACAATCTCTCCTTTTTCCCCTTTCAACATCATCATATTCAAGAGCTCATAGATTTTCATTTCGGTAGTGATAACGATCACATTTCATCCTTATTACCTCGGCCACCCTTATTGCCTCACACCTTATCAAGCTTATTACTTTGTGTTGCGGCGTGCAACCCGATCCCACCTGACAATCATATTTCATAACAGCAACCACAAACAATTACATCACAAGAATCATCACTTCAAGGAATACAAGTTCATATCAACAATTTAAGTATTTGGGCCGAAGGCACCATAACACTCGTCAAGTAGTAATTTCATGAACACGTTGTTGCCACAATCGCTCCATTCAGTTACATTGTTTCACAATACTCTTTTTCATTAATTTCCACGTATGGCCTTCAACTATTTTACACATTCCCACATTTGAGCACATTATCAATCTTTCGTTCATTACACATCAAACACCTTTCACAACTTCATATAGCATAGTAGCATGACAATCCACTAGGAAAATCAGAGAATAAAATCTCACGCCTCAACACGTCTGAACAATCAATTCACATATTTCCAAACAAGGTACACATACCAAATACTCGAACCCAATAAGAGGATTCTACGAAGGTTAAAGTTATCCATACATACCTCGAATCGGGATTTTTCCTTAATTTCTATCTCAAATCACCGGGGCTTCTAGCACCTTCAATCTAATTCATAATGCGGCACATTAAAACTTAGAGTTAGGAATTATGAACATGTCTTGAACTCATTTGAGCTTTCTATCAAATACTAGGTGTTCCTTTTAGATTAAATAACCCTTTTTTAGTGAAAGATTACCCCAACCTATTTTCCTTGACTAGATTATGTTAGATTGGGTACATGCATGCAAGGTTTTTAACCCCGTCTTTATGAACTATCCTACCCATGTTTCATTTTAACAAAATCTAGAAATTTAGGGTTAATGGGGTGGAAGCTTACCTCTTAGAGTGAAGAAATTTTTGTTCTACTTGATTAGTTCCAAGCTTAAGTGATGAAGGAAGACCAATTTGATGAAGTTGGGACTTTCTCTCTCTAGAACCCACTCTTTCCTCTCTCTAATATCTCAGAAAAAAATGGTTGAAAATGAAGGGGAGGGGTGTTTTAACGAACTGGGGTCGGGTTTTAAAAATTAGAAAAATAGGGTCCGACACAAGAATGCGGTCAGGAATGCGATCTCATTCCTGACATGCAGTCCGCAGAATCAACTGCATAATAGCCCTCTAGACAGGCCAAAATTCAAAACACACTGCCCAGGTATGCGACCATTGTGCGGTCCGCATACACGTTATGCGATCGCATAATGCGTCGCATAACTTCCCTCCCAAAATCAACGGCAACAATGCGACAGATATACTGTCCGTAGAACTGAAGTGTGATCGCATATTAGACCGCCTAGTTGACCTCAAATGGGGCAGTGACCTGCCCGTGTAAGCAACCATTATGCGGTCCGCATACATGTTATGTGGTCGCATAGTGCGTCACATAACACCTATTTTCTGGAAAATTTTATTCTTTAAGTCTCAGGGTACATTTTACTCAATTTAGGTCCGTTTTAAAAATTCCCACAATAAAAATAGCTCGGGGACTCATTCGGGCATTATTTTAAAATGAGAAAATGTTACGGGTCTTTACAGGTTTTGTGGGGTGGAGTGTCCGGTTCTCCGGGAAATCGAAGAAGGAAATAGAGGCGCCTATCTAGGGTAGGTTTTATGGGCTTTGGACGACGTCCGCTGGCGTTGGCGATGTCCGGCCGGCGGAGATGGGCAACGGACGGCTGGTCTCTAAGAAGAGAGGAGAGAGTGATAAGAGAGAGGAAAAAGAAAGAGATAAGGGGGGGAAATGGGGGAAATTTTTAGCTTATCTAAGTCTTAAATACCTAGAAGAGAGATCAAATAATGACTGTTGGATGAGGGAGAGATGAAGAGCTGAGATTTTGTCTTGGCTCACTTAATGAAACGACATAGTTTCATCGGTTTGAACCAAGTCTTGGCCAGCCCTTTTGGACTAGGTTGGCCAAATTGGGTTGTTGGTTTGCATGATTTTCGCCCAACTTATGAAACAAAAAATAATTTCCCCAATTCTTCACAAATATATTACTACACATAATATAATTAATCTAAAACACAAAACTATAAGACAAAAATATGGACTAAATATAGGCATTTACAAGCAGCAAGGTCTGGCTCCTCAAACTGGCCTGGTGTTGTATGTGCTATAGGATATGGGCCTGGGTGGTACAGGTCAATCAACATGTCAAATGGAATGTCTTATGCTGCCGCAAGCTTAGTAATCTGCCTTATGTGGAAGGCTCGTCCCGGAGTGCACATGTTTCTGTGGCCCGCACATGTTTTATTACATCCGCAGAATCATGCTAGTCTAAAGTACCTTTATTTAAACTTCTGTCAAATGCACAATTTCTTGTGTTGCCACATATTTCAAAACAATTACGATCAGAGTTCTAGGTTTTGAAATTTTTGCAAAAATTTGACATGGTGGCAATGTATAATCATGAAAGCCTATTTACCCATTCCCAGAAGAGCAAGTACTAGTTGACCCACTACAGTTTTAACCCCACATGGTAGTATAATTGAATTCTAGTGAAAAATGGCCTAAACTAACTAACAAGTTGTAAATTAACTAAAAATTAAAAATTCTACAAGTAATTGAGGCATACCAGATATGAAGTAATGCAAACGAATGATCACATATGTTGAGTGTATGTGGCAGATGATTTACCAGACGATTTCAATGTTTAAGACTTGTGAATGCTCAAAGAGGGAAAAAAGTAACAGTAGCCCTAGGCCCTCTATTTATACTAGACGGTTCTAACTGAGGAAAAGAGAGTTGAGTGCGGCCGCAGAATTCCCATTGCGGTCTGTACTCTGTTACCTACGTCTCAGAAGCCCTTTTGTGTTGCAGTCTGCAGAATTTGATGTGTGGACCGCAGATTTTGCCTTGCGGCCGTAATTTGGCCATTTCTCTGACAATCCAACTTCAGAGAATGGGCATCTCCCCCTTCAATTTGTGTGGTCCGCACTTCAATTGTGCGGTCGTAGTTCACCTTTTGCTGGAGCAACCAAACTTGTGTGGTACGCATAATATAAGTGCGGTCCGCAATTTGTTGCACACTTAGCCAAATTTTTGGGCAGAATTCCTGTAAAATACACTCATTCCTGCAACACACTTCAAAATTAGTTATCACCAAAATAACACCTAACTACAAAAGATGAAAAGAAAAGAAAAAGAAACATGGGTTTCCTCCCAAGAAGCTCCTGATTTAACGCCGCGGCACGACGCAGATTACCATCATTTGAAATGAATCACTGCCACCACGTGGCCATCATCAACCTTTCCCAAATAGTGCTTCACCTGGTGACCATTGACTCGAAAAAATCTCATTGTTTTTGTTCTTCAAGTCCAATGCACCAAAAGGCGTTACACCCACAATTTTAAAGGGACCAAACCATTTAGATTTCATCTTTCTAGGAAACATCTTCAACTGTGTGTTGAACAACAAAACAAGATCGCACACCTTGAACTCCATGTTCTGAATGTATTTGTCATGGAGGTATTTCATCTTCTCTTTGTACAAGGACAAACTTGCATAGGCATTATACGGAACTCATCCAATTCATTCATATGTGCAACCCGCAAGTTAGAAGTTGCATCCTAATCAAGATTCAATTTCTTTAAAGCCCACGTGGATTTGTGCTCAAGTTCCACCGGAAGATGACAAGCTTTTCCAAACACCAACCGGTATGGAGACATCCCAATAGGAGTTTTGAATGCAGTACGATAAGCCCAGAGTGCATCATCAAGCTTCTTTAACCAATCTGTCCTGTTAGAATTCACTGTTTTGGACAAGATACTCTTTATCTCCCGGTTGAGGACTTCCACTTGACCGCTACCTTGGAGTTGAAGCCATTGCCTCCATATCTTAGGAGACTTCCACTTGACCACTAGATTGAGGTTATTTCTAAACTTCCACCTCCGACTTCAGTAAAAGGCGTGCGGAGTTTCTTAGGCCATATGGGTTTCAACTCCAAGGTAGGAGGCTCTTCAATTGAAGGCTTTGTAGGAGGAGTTTTTGGAAAGACCGCCCTTCCTTATTATAGGAATAACTTCCCGACTCTACAGGCACGTGAAGTGAAGTGATTCCCGGGTGGGGATCACTCTCAAGATCTAAGGAAAGTTTCTGGGGTGCATAGTTATACGACCCCATTCCTTGCAAAGAAGCTACACATTCCATGAAGCCATCCATCTCGTTATCGTCAAAGTTTTGCAAGACGGCCTCCAACATATCACCCACATTAATCGTGGCACTTATATCATCAATAGTCACATCGATCACCAAGTCCATAAAAGAACACACTTCATTGATATTTGGTTACCGCATAGATTTGCACACGTGGAACACCACCTTTTCATCCCCCGACCAGAAAGTGAGTTCCTTGGTTTCCACATCAACAAGAGCCTTCCCCGTAGCAAGGAAAGGTCTTCCAAGAATAATGGGCACCTCATAGTCCCAAGAATAACAAAATCCGCTGGAAGAATGAACTTATCAACACGAACCAATACATCTTCAATCGCTCCGAATGGCCTCTTCATTGTACGATCAATCATTTGTAATCTCATAGATGTGGGTCTTGGTTGCCCAATTCCCAAGGTCTTGAAAATCGAATAGTGCATCAAATTGATACTTGGTGAGTGACTTTGATAGTTTCTAAATTCATGGACCGCTTCTTTGTCTCCAAATCCTTCATAAACTTTGCATAACCAGGCATTTTCTCCAAGGCTTCAACTAATGGCACATTTATCGAGAGACTCTTCATCATGTCAATGAACTTTTTAAATTGATTCTTGCCATTTTTCTTGGCGAGCCTTTGAGGATGTGGAGGAGGTGGCTTAGGTAATGGTGCCTTAGCCTTTTGCACTACCGATTTTGGTATGTCAATAACATGATCCCTAGACAGGTTCACTTCCTCTTGAGTCTCTTCCACATTGTCATCAATATCAATACGCACTTCATCATTTGCTTGCACCGCATTGTTCGGGATCTATTCTCCTTCTACCACTTTCCCATCATCCATAAGTTGCCTTTAACTTGAGGTGGGTGCATTCCCACCTCTTCCACTTCTTGTAGTAACACTCATGGCATGCCTCGTATTGTTACCACCCTTTGGGTTCATCACCGTGTCACTTGGTAGTCTTTCCTTAGGAAGAGAATTCAAATTTTGAGAGATTTTCCCCATCCGCACTTCTAAGTTGCAGACCGATGTGTTGTGTGAAGCAAGTTGGGCATCAGAATCGGCATTCTTCTCTATCATTTGCTTGAACATGTTCTCAATATGGCCCATTTCATTACTGGAAGAACTAGGACCATGGGAAGGATAAAGAGGTGGGTTTCTCGGTTGTTGATACATCGGGGGCCTTTGAAAACCCGACACCCGATTTCCTTGATTGTTACTCCATCCGCCTTGATTGTTGCCACCCCAATTGCCTTGATTGTTGTTGTTATTCCAAATTTTTTTTATTGTTTACACCACTCCAATCACCTTGGTAGTGAGAATTCTTATTTCCTTGATTATTTGAGGTCTCCATTGTTGTTGGCTAGGGATGTGGTAGTTGTTTCTTTGCCCTTGAAAGTTGTTCACTTATTGGACCTCTTCTTCTTGGTCATTGTAAGATTCATCTTGATCAAATCCACTATCATCTTGCACAAAATTGTCCACTCTTTGTTGGACTTGTGGACTTCTTGTTCTTTGCTTGTTCACCATCATACTTACTCCCTCCATTGCATTGACTTGCCTCGAGTTTTGCACTTGCTGAAGTTGAGCCTTTTCCAATTGGTTCATGGTGGTAGTCAACTCGTCTATGGCTTGTCCATGGTCATGCAACTCTTTGTGAAGGAGAATCACATTGAGATCACCTTGTGGAACATTAGCCCGATATTTCCATGCCGATGAAGTATCCGCCATCTCATCCAAGATATCACACGCCTCCGCATAAGGCGTGGTCATGAAGTTCCCACCGGCAAGTTGATTCACTAAACATTGGTTGTTTGTATTGATCCCCGATAGAAAGTTTGTTGAATCATGTTCTCCGTCATATCGTTGTCGGGGCACTCTTTCACCATTGTTCTATACCTTTCCCATATCTCATGTAGTCGCTCATTGGGCTCTTGCTTGAATTCTAGAATATCATCCCAAAGAATAGCGATGTGCCCGGGAGAGAAGTACTTAGAAATAAATTTCTCCGCTAATTCATCCCAAGGATGAATGGAATGATTTGGAAAACAATCCAACTAATATAAAGCTTTTCCCCGTAGAGAGAAGGGAAAAAGCCTTAGCCTAAAAGCATCCTCGGAGACATTTGTTTATTTACTCCCCCAACATGTATCTACGAACCCCTTTAAGTGTTTGTATGCATTTTGACCAGGTGCACTGGTGAAGAAACATGTTGCTCGAGCAAAGTGAGCATCACGTTGGTTATTTGAAAGTTGTCCGCCCTAATACGGGAAGGGAGTATAGCACTTGCATACCCTTCAATTGGCAACACCCAGTGCGGAGCCGCTCGTGGTAGAGGTGGGGGTGGCGCGGATGCATTTTCATGAGGCACTCGGCCTCGTCTATTGGCTTGAGGTTCAAGAGGGACCTCATCCATTTGATCATCCTCAACGTCTACATCCCCAAAGCTATGTTTCTGAGCTCATTGTTTGTGATGATTGCACCTACAATTTCTCAACACGTAGTAACAAGGAGGTAAAGAAGATATTCCGAAAAATACACTTAAACATATAGCTAACACCGTTTTTAGATCCCCGGCAACGGCATCAAAAATTGATCTCGTCAAATTTCACACCTCAAATCAAGGTTATGAAACGGTCGATTGCAATAATAGTACCCAACAAGAGTGGGGATCGATTTCCATAGGGAGCTATATATTAGAGTTAGGAGTATATATTGTAGTACGTGAGTTTGACTACCATAATTTACACTTCCACAAATTTGGGTTATTTCTATGGCTAATTTAAAACTAAGATTCAAAGTTGAGGAATGAAACTAAGAAATTGATTTTGTTGTTTTTCAAGTTTAGTAGAACACCTAGGGCTATGACCATCAACTAAGTATTTGCCTAATGAGATATAAATTTTAACGCTTGTTTTGATGATCGAGGTGTTGTTGCGCCCCCTTTTTTCTCGCGAAATCGGGTTTCGACATTTCTGGGACAACTCCTTCTTTTTGGGATTTGGGTAAGGGATTGGAAGAGCCTCCACCTAACGGATTAAGGTGTATTAGGGAACCTAGAGAAATTAACTCATAAATGAGTTTGCATCACCAGAGATCGGGTAAGGACTCAAATTACCTCGAAGGGAAGGTGTTAGGAACTCCTCGAGGTCCACAACGGTGGGTCCCGGCCGAACTTAAATTAAGAGAATTAGTCTATAAATGAAGGAAAACAATTTGGACAATACAAGTTGCTATACACATGATTAAAAAGGGGTACTAGGTTTTTTAGCCTATAGGATCATTCCATGCAATACTTTGAAACTTCCCCAAGTTAGGGTGTTACTCATAGCATTAGCGCACGGGCTATCATCTCCTTTACTACCCACTTACTATCTTTTAGTTGTTACTTACGTTTCTAATAGCTTCTAACTCGTTCCTTATGTGTGCCCTACTCATCCCTTACCTATGGCCCTGGAGGTTTTAGGACCTTTATTTAGGGTTCTAGACTGACCTATATTATTTAAAAATGAGAAAGCTAGTCGACAAAAGATATACAAGTAGGACTTTCATGTAAGGAAACAAATAAGGGCTCACAATGATCTCCACACATAAACAACAAATGCACGCAATTGAATTAGCAAAACTTTGTTAATTTTAGAGCCCTATAGGCAGGATATCTATATGAGTAGAAACAGAACCTAAAAAGCAGTTTATTAAGGTGAGCATTGAGACCTATTAGTTTGCCTACTGATTTTATTAAGCATGAATCTGGGTACTTCCACGCAGCAAGATATCACAATTTTAGGCCCATAATCATTAACAACCCCTACAGATTTGCCTAAGTGATAATCAGAATTGGTCAAACTCAGAACTGATTAACAGAAACCTATAGGAGTGGTTTCTACGAGTTTGCTAATTATAGACCTATAACATGGTTTCTAAGTGAACTACTGATTTTAACTCATAAAGACAGGTTTTTATCCCTTTTAGATCCAATAGGCATGCTTTCTAATTGCAGAATTTATTTAAACTCCTATAGACATTATCTATCAATTTTAAATCCTATAGACATGTTTTCTAGGTTTGAGATAGATTTCACCCTATAGGCATGATATATGCTACTGTATGTAAGCAGAATTTTAAGCAGATTGCCAAGGAAAGGTTATTATTTCAAACAGAATCCTTTAGACATGGTCACTAATGCACGTTGAGTTAAATATATGTGTGGATCCTATGAACGGGATTTCTAATGCAAGAAGTCTATAAATAGGATCTCTAATATGCAAGCGTAAAAATACAGAATTAAAAAAAAATCCTATAGGCGGGATCTCTAGACAAGTAATAGCACTCATATGATTTTACCAACATAATTAAACCTATAGGCAGGATTTCTACCCAAGTTTAACAAAGATAGCTTTCACTAATCAACCCCAGATCTGTTATTACAGAAAATATTACAACCCAGAATGAATAAATTACATAATAGTATCCATTAAACTATAGGGAGCCTTCATAGGCCCAATGTAAATATGGGAACCAGGCCTTCCGACAGAACAACTTTGGAGTATAGTAATGATCCATCCATGGCATATTAAAAGTCAGGCTTCCAGTGTGTCAAAGTTCCCAAGTGCCTCCGGGACCAAGGGCAATGTTCACATCAGAACCACATTCAGAAGGTAATTCATAAAAGATTGGAAAACCATCCCTAATGTGTCAGAGTTCAAAGGAGTCTCAAGGACCCTAGGCGGTGCTCACACTGGGGGTGGTAGGAACCTAAATAACTAAGAGTAGGAGTTTGGAAAACCATTGCATAAAGGGTAAAGTGAGGGGGTAGGTTTTAGAAATAGCTTAATTTTCAAAAGCAAACAGATTCAGATTACAAGATTGCAAACAGAACTACACCAAGAAACAGACAGAATCCATGTTCAGCACATAGTTCAAGCAGATTGGCATATGACTAGGTAGTACTCATGCTAGTATTTAAAACAGACGTGGCTAAACACAGAAGCAATTAGGCAAAACATCTGAATTTAACAGACAGGACATATGAGTTAAGCAACAGACAAGTGATCACATGTTTACAGCATCTTGCAAGAAATCAGACTAAACCTTAATATTAGGAGACGATTCATGCTATTTGAAATAACTTCGCCTTAAGTTAACAGTATCATCAAATTGTCATAAAAAGAACAGAATCATGCTAGGAATTGAAATAGGCTAGTCAAAAAAAGCATAGAGAATGGAATTGCAAAGGTTAAGGCATACCAGTTGAGAAGAAAGCGAGTAAAGGTGCAATAGCAGTTAATTCCCAGAATAATTTGGTCTCGGCTTTCAGCCGGCCAGATAATAACCACTTAGTATAGAAATCATAACAAGAGAGAACAAAGAGAACTTAGGTTTGTTGTGAGAATAATAGGATTCGAGTCTGTTCAAATAGTCTCAATGAGATAGAAAAATAAGGCAATGAATCAATCCTACACAAATAAGACATAACTTCATAATCAATTAGAGTCGACCTCAATCAATTAACAGGGAAAAATAGCATAAAATCAGGCTAATACCACTTAATTTAGGGAAAATATTATATGGAATCAATCAGTAGTCAAGTACCAGATCAAATAAGGCAAGGAAATAGTTCCGGAATCAATTAGAAGTGAGTTCCATAATCAAAGCATGAAAAATAGGCCAGTAAGGGAGTTAAGGAAAGTAGTACGAGTATTAACTCACATAAATAAGGTAAGAACAGGTAAAATATTAATAAGGAAATACTGGTACTAAAGAAAATTGATTTCAGAACCCAATTTAGGTAAGTAAAATCAATTAACACTTAATTGAAAGAGTTAAAGGTAAACGGGCAGAATGTAGGATAAATAAATAATCGAAACCCTAAGAAATACATATAGATGAAACTAATTAAATCAAGTAAAAATATCAATCAAACAATAGATAAGAAAACCAGAGATGAAACATTAAACGTTGAAACATTTTCTTGAAAAAATCCGTTAGAACCAAAACCCTAGAATAATAAAAGTAGTAAGAAACATAAATATCGAAATTTTAAAGAGGAAATACTAAAACAAACACTAAATCATTTCAGATTTAACAAGATCTAAGCAGATTTATCCAGGAAATAACCAGGTTCGTAAAAATTAAACAGAAGTGAACCAAATCTGGTTTAAACCAGAGATTTGAAACCATAAAATAAGCAAAGATTCCTACTCACAGGTATCGGAGTGAACATAGACGAAATAGCTGAGATATGAGAGATTTCGAACCAGATTTGATTCGAGTCTCTTGAGATTCACATCAAGTATCAGAAGAATCGTATAACCAGCAAAGAGATGAAGCCAAATAAGGCATGGAATCGAAGGAAAACCCCATGAACCAAGAGGGATGTGTGACGGCGGGGCCAGGGTTCTAAGGGGTGAGAGAGAAGAGAGGAGAGTGGGGGATCCAAAGGCGGCGAGTTGGAAGAAAATAAGATAGGGTTTGGGGTTGTTTGATTAATAATTAAAAGGGGTGAGTGATTAAGGGTCGTTGATCTTCTGATATCAGCGGCCAGACAGGGCTTAGTCTTGCATGAACTTGAGGGCAGAGCTTAGCCCAAGAGAAGAGAACGATACAAGAGCGAGACAGTGCTTAGTCTCGTGCGAGATTCGGGACGGTGCTTAGTCCCATGCAAAGAGAAGGCAGTGCTTAGCCTTATGCAAGTAGAGAGGCAGGGTTTAGCCTCATGCAAATGATTTAGACAGGGCTTAGTCCCATAAAAGAGAAGGTAGTGCTTAGCCTTGTACAAATAGGGAGGCAGGGCTTAGCCTCATGCAAGATTCGGGACAGTGCTTAGTCTCATGCGAAGAGAAGGCAGTGCTTAGCCTTATGCAAATAGAGAGGCATAGCTTAGCCTCATGCAAGTGTAAGAGTAAGAGTGAACTATTCTTAGCTGACAATGTGCTTCATGCA
This sequence comes from Nicotiana knightiana, assembly GCA_005239525.1. Lineage (NCBI taxonomy): Eukaryota > Viridiplantae > Streptophyta > Magnoliopsida > Solanales > Solanaceae > Nicotiana > Nicotiana knightiana. The sequence goes on from ML406317.1 coordinate 187,184, forward strand.
TAGTGATTGTGTCGTTGTGATGGTGTTTATCATGATGATATAGTCCTGCATCCAAAGAAAATTTGTGAGTTTTTGCGGGGGGAGGTTGGTTCGTGCCTTTTCTTGCTCGATTTTCTCCGCTCTGTCTGAAGATCATGTTCAATCTATTAGGGTAGCGTTTGGCTAAAACAAAGTTTCTTATTAAAAAGCATGTGTGTATAATTTTTAAAGACATAGTAGTATGCAGTTTAGAAGTTAGTTAGATGAACCAGTAACTGTGACATTACTAGATACATTGCGACTTCCGCTACCGTAGAATTTTGCGGTTGGCTGAACTTGCTTCGGAATTTTAAGGGTCCTCCTCTAAATTCTGCCCCAGTGATTGTGGGGAAAAATGGAAATCTTATTGAATTGTGACCGAACCCACAGGGATGCCTACGTATCCCCTCTTATATGGGAATCAGGTCGAGCATATTCAATTTACATCATATGAAGAAGCATAAATGGTTTACACATTGTATCTTTTGACTGTATCTGAATTGATAGGCTTTGGCCAGATTTCTCCGTCCATCTCTGCGAGTATGAGCGATCCTCCTGTCAATACTCTGTGAACCATGTAAAGACCTTGCCAGTTAGGAGATAATTTCCCTTTGGCCTCATCTTGATGTGGAAAGATCTGTTTCAGTACCAGCTGTCCCAGCGTGAACTGTCTTGGTTTGACCCTTTTATTGAATTCCCTGGACATTATATTCTGATAGATCTGGCCGTGACACACTGCATTCATCCTCTTTCCGTCTATGAGAGCTAATTGCTCATAGCGGTTCCTTATCCATTCTGCATCACTAAATTCGGCTTCTTGTATGATTCTTAAAGAAGGAATTTCCACCTCGGTGGGAATGACAGCTTCGGTACCATAAACCAGCAGATAGGGAGTTGGTTCGGTTGATGTGCGGACTGTGGTACAGTATCCCAGTAAGGCGAATGGTAATTTCTCATGCCATTGTTTGTGATTCTCTACCATTTTCCTTAGTATCTTATTGATGTTTTTGTTGGCGGCCTCTACGGCTCCATTCATTTGAGACATATATGTTGTGGAATTCTTGTGCTTGATTTTGAAAGTTTCACACATAGATTTCATCAGATCACTGTTGAGAATGGCGGCATTTTCAGTGATGATGGACTCTGGAACCCCAAATCGACAAACAATCCGGTCTCTGACAAAATCTGCAACGGCTTTCTTGGTTACCGCTTTGTAAGATGTAGCTTCAACCCATTTGGTGAAGTAGTCGATGGCCACTAAAATGAACCGGTGACCGTTTGAATCCACGGGCTCAATTGGGCCGATGACATCCATTCCCCAGGCACCAAAAGGCCAAGGTGAGCTTGTTGCATTAAGCTCATGGCAGCACCCGTATCATGTCTGCATGTATCTGGCATTGGTAGCATTTATGAATGTACCGTATGCAATCTGTTTCCATGGTCATCCAAAAGTATCCGGCCCTGAGTATCTTCTTGGCCAAGATAATATTTGTTCATATGTGGGCAGCAGGTTCCGGCTTGTATTTCCTCGAGCAATTTGGAAGCCTCTTTTGCGTCAACACACCTTAAATGTCCCAGATCGGGAGTTCTCCTGTATAGGGTTCTTCCACTTTGGAAGAAATAATTGGACAATCTTCGAAGGGTGCATTTCTGAGTATGGTTTGCATGTTCTGGGTATTCTCATTTTGTCAAATATTCTTTGATGTCGTGGAACCAGGGGTTTCCATCCGTTTCTTCTTCAACATGAGCACAGTATGTTGGCTGATTATGGATCCTCACCGGGATAGGATTGATTAAATTATTATCTGGATGTTGTATCATTGATGACAAGGTGGCCAATGCGTATGTGAATTCATTCTAAATTCTGGGGACATGCCAGAATTCTATCTTTATGAACTGCTTCTTCATTTCTTGTACATGATGCAGATATGGTAGTATTTTGGAATTCTTGGTAGAACATTCTCCTTGTACTTGATGTACTAGCAGGTCTGAATCGCCAATTACCAACAGTTCCTGAATATTCATATCAACGGCCAGGTTGAGCCCTAATATGCAGTCTTCATAATCCTCCATGTTGGTAGTGCATGGGACTCTGAGTTTTGCAGACACGGGATAATGCTGACCGGTCTCTGATACCAAGATGGCTCTGATACCCATTCCTTTAAAATTTGTTGCTCCATCGAAAAACATCCCCCAACCGTCGTAGGCTTCAGCTATATCTTCTCTAATGAATGATACCCCTCATTAGGGAAATACATTTTTAGGGGTTCGTATTCTCCTCCTATAAGATTCTCAACAAGATGATCTGCTAATGCTTGTCCCTTGACTGCCTTCTGAGTTATGTAGATAATGTCAAACTCACTCAACAAGATTTGCCACTTGGACAGCTTCCTAGTAGGCATGGGTTTCTAAAAGATGTACTTCAGGGGATCCATCCTTGATATGAGATATGTAGTATAGGCACAGAAGTAGTGCCTCAGTTTCTGGGCTATCCAGGTCAAAGCACAACAAGTGCGTTCCAGCAGAGAGTATCGTGCTTCATAAGGAGTGAACTTCTTGCTTAAGTAGTATATATCCTGCTCTCTTCTTCACATTTCCTCATATTGTCCCAGAACACAATCGAAGGATCCATCTAACACTGCAAGGTAGAGTAGTAGTGGTTTACCAGGCTCTGGCGGGATTAAGACTGGTGTTGTGAACAATTATTCCTTGATTTTTTCAAAAGCCTTTTGAAAATCCTCGGTCCAACTAGTTGCGGCATCCTTCTTCAGCATTTTGAAAATTGGCTCACATATTACTGTGGACTGTGCTATGAAACACTGATGTAGTTGAGGCGTCCCAAGAAACTCATCACATCCTTCTTGATTTTTGGTGGTGGTAATTCCTGGATGGCTTTAACCTTTGAAGGGTCCAACTCCATTCCTCGGCAACTGACGATGAAGCCCAACAATTTTCCGGCAAGAACCCCGAATGCACACTTTGTGGGATTTAACTTTAGATTGTACTTCCGTAGTCGGTCAAAGAATTTCCTCAAATCTGCTATGTGATATGCAGCCCTCTTGGATTTGATGATGATGTCGTCAACATATACCTCTATTTCTTTATGTATCATATCATGGAAGATCATTGTCATAGCCCTGATGTAGGTGGCCCCAGCATTCTTCAGACTGAACGGCATCATTTTGTAGCAGTACACTCCCCATGGTGTAATGAAGGCTATTTTCTCGGCGTCCTCTTCGTCCATCCAGATCTGATGGTAACCCCCGAAGCAATCTACAAAGGACTGGAATTCATGCTTGGCGCAATTGTCGATCAGAATGTGTATGTTTGGTAGCGGGAAATCATCCTTGGGACTTGCTCTGTTTAGATCCCGATAATCAACACAGAATCTGACTTTCCCATCTTTCTATGGAACTGGTACAATGTTGGCCAACCAAGTTGGGTACTCAACCACTCTGAGGACCTTGGCTTTGATCTGCTTAGTGACTTCTTCCTTGAATTTCATGCTCATGCCTGGCTTGAATTTTCGGAGTTTTTTCTTCACTGGCGGACACATTGGATTTGTAGGTAACTTTTGAGTCACTATGGATGTGCTCAACCCTGTCATGTCGTTGTATGACCATGCAAATATATCCTTATATTCTTTCGGGAACCGAGTGTATTCTTCTTTCTCTGATGGTGACAAATGGACTCTTATGCGGGTTTCTTTGACAGTTTCGTAATCTCCTAAGTTTACTATCTCGGTCTCGTCCATGTTGGACTTGGGCTTTTTCTCAAAGTTCTCCACTTCTCTGACAATTTCCTCAGGTATTACATCCTCATCTTCTATTTCTTCCGAGTCACTGTCCTTCTGTTGCATTTTCTCATTACATGTCACAGTCGCTGGTTCATCAAGGTAAGAAATAGTAATGATGTAGGGATAAAGATATGAAAGAAAATAGTAATAATAAAACATCAAGCCATTTAAAGTGTTAAACGAAATGATTTCAAATAATATTTTTCGAAACGGAACACTGAAAGTAAATATTATTTAAAACGAAATGCCAAAGAGGAAATCATTTTCAAAAGTAAACAATGATATCAACCTTGCTACCCCAAGACTCGTCGGGCCCTTGATGGTTTAACAGTTCAGTTCTTGAGGAATGTTCCTCTCTCCACAATCTGGATAGTGAAGCCTTCTTCCTCTTACTCCTCCTCCTCAACTATTACACAACAAACCATATCATTGTCTTCCAAGAACAAATTCCTCAATGCTGCCAAGGCTCCATCTTCTTCTGATCCCCATACTGTATCGGCCTGCTGGAATGTCTGATTCAGGTGCGGCAGGGGTTACTCAAGAGGATAGTATGGACCACACCACGGTGGCGACCAGCTCTGATATTCCTGCCAGGTATACTGATATCCGAGCCCGAAGGTTGTGCCATGGCACTTCAGCTGTATCGGTTTGGAGATACCTTGAAGATTTTTACCAAGCCCCTTACCAGGTTCATACCTTGCCCATGCCAGTATGATCTCTATTTTTCTACTCCACCATTTATCCTTCTCAATCGCAGTAACACGCTCGATGCGATGGTAGGTTTCTCCACCTAACTTTCTTCTATTTTCTACCACCGGAACAGTCTGACTGGTGTAAATGGGATTGCTCCCGTCTCCATAGATGAATTCTTGATGGTTTTACTCAAATTTTACCTCTTGGTGCAAAGTGTATGCGACAGCTCCAGCGGCATGTATCCAAGGCCATCCCAGCAACAAATTATAGGAGGCAGATATGTCTAGCACCTGGAATTCAGCATCGAACCAGGTGGGACCCATTTGCAAGCATAGGTTGGTTTCTCCAACCGTGGCTCTCTGTGACTCATCAAATGCTTTCACATTCATAGTCCCTGCTCGTTATTCATGTAGGCCCTCGCCCAACCTCTTCAGGGTTGTCAGCAGAGAGATGTTGAGGCTGGACCCTCCGTCTATCAGAACTCTGGCAATGAACTTATCTTCACATTGAAACTGTGATGTGCAGTGCCCGGTTGTCGCCCAATCCTTCAGGTGGAAATTCGTCTTTATGGATGGTGATCTTATGGCCTTCTAATACTTGTCCCACCATGTTGGCCATTTCTCTGTTAGTAATGTTGTTGGGCACATATGCTTTATTCAATACCTTCATCATAGCATTCCTGTGTGCTTCGGAATTTTGCAACAGCACTGAGATAGATATCTAGGCAGGAGTTTTATTCAGATGATCAACAACAGAATACTCTCTTGCTTGTACTTTCCTCCAAAGGTCGTCTGGACCAGTTTCAATGACGGGTTGTTTGTTAGAAGCTTGCTTATTGGTTTCTCCCAAATGCTCAGGTGTGTAAATTCTTCCTGTTCTGTTCATTCCTTGTGCGGCGCCAGACTCTTCTGTATTTACTTTCCCTTTTCTCCTAGCTTCTGCAATATAATCCCAAGGTACAGCGTTTGAAACTGAAGTATGGTGTGGATGCCACCGTCACGGTGAAAGGGGTGGATACTTCTACCCCAAACGGAGCAGGTGTAGCTGCAGGTGGTGTCATTTCTACTTCAAAGGGAGCCGATGTGGCTACCTCAACTTTGACTAGTGGTTGTACCTATACCACAATAGGATTGAGCGTGACTGCCGGCTTCTTAGGATCATCACCTTCCCGGATAAGTCCGATTGATCCTTCGGGAACCCATTCTTCATCGATTTCTATTACATTGAATCCTTCACCCCTGTGATATGGGAGGGTGTTGTTGTGGACATTGGGTGTGGTTTCTTTCGCCTGTATAACCTTGGTATCAATCAGTGTTTGGATCTTATCTTTCAGGGTGCGACATTCATCAATAGTATGTCCTTTCATACCAGAATGGTATGCACACGTCTTGTTTAGGTTGACCCATTGTGATGAGTTTTCCATAGCCACGGTGGTAATAGGGGTGACATATCCAGCAGCTTTTAATATTTCATACAATTGGTCAATGGGTTTAGTAATAGGGGTGTATTGTCTAGGTGGTTTGCGATCAAAATTGGGCCTGGGTTTTTGGTAATTTGGATGAGCTAGAGGTGAATGATAATAGGCTGATTGGGTACTATAGGTGTGGTAGGCGGTAGTGGATTGAGGATATCCGGGAGATGAAGGTTGGTATGTGGGTTGAGGTGTTTGGTACACAAATGGAGATTTCGGACCTTGGGCAACCATTACTGTTCCCACTTCTTTCTTCTTTGATATGCCACCTGATTGTAGTTCTTTATTCATGGCCTGCAGTGCCTCAAAATTTGTCACTGTTCCACTTTTGATACCTTCCTCGATCCTTTCTCCGAGCTTGATGATATCGGAGAACTTGTAATTCTCGATTACCATTAACCTTTCGTAATATTGTGGATCCTGAGCCCTGACAAAGAACTTGTTCATTTGCTCTTCATCTAATGTCGGCCTGACCTTTGCCGCTTCTGACCTCCATCGAGTAGCATACTCGCGGAAAGTCTCACTGGGCTTCTTTTTGAGATTCTGGATATAGAAGACGCCTGGTGCATTTTCCGTGTTGAATCTGAATTTATCCATGAAATCTGATGCCATGCCTACCCAATTAGCCCATTTCTTGGGATTTTGACTTATGTACCAAGATAGGGCGTCTCCAGTGAGTCTTCTTATGAATAGCTTCATATGAATCCTTTCATCCTTTCCAACCCCTACGAGCTTCTCACAGTAGGTTCTCAAATATACCTTTGGGTCACCCGTTTCATCGAACATCTCGAAGTTAGGAGGTTTGTAACCCTCCGGCAGTTCCATATCTTGCTGAATGCACAAAACCTCATAATTCAAACCTTTGATTCCTTTGCCTCCTTCAACACCCTGAACACGGCTTGTGAGTTTCTTGATCTCCTCTGCCATGTTCTTAATGAGAAGGTCCTTCTCGGTGGATTCTAATGTATATGATATTGGTTGAGTAGAGTGGGGTAAGGTTTCCACGTATATGGGGTTGTTTTGGTGAAGGCCATGAGTGTGGGTATAGTGGTGATCATTGGTTGAATTTTGGGGATCGTGGATAGGTTGTGGGGTATTCTAAGGAGTGTGGTAAGTGGTTTGCGGATATTGAGTCAGGAGATGCTGATGTTGAGGAGGTTTAGGTATTGGTAAAGGATTTTGAAGAGGGGTTGTATATTGGTGGGGTGCGGGAGGATTCTGCGGGTGTTGGTTCTTGATGAGTGACTAGAATTCATGATTTTAAGCATTATATACCTTGAATTTTATGAGATTTAATGATAAAATACA
>ML406318.1:0-34089 GCA_005239525.1 Nicotiana knightiana
TATATATATATATATATATAAGGCGGAAAATTGTGGAAAATAACTTGATTATGATATGTTTTCTGTTGTTATGAATGTCTATATGTTTATTAGTTGAATTGATGAAAGAAATAGATGAAACTTGAGATTGAAAGTAAAGATTAAGATGTTTGTGCGTGGGTACTGTTTTGCAAGGGTATTTTGTTGGAATATTTTGGATACATTGTTGTTGATGTTGTTCCTATTGTTTTGGTGCTGGTTTTTTCACGGCCCAAAATCCAACTAGTCGTGATAACACCTAACCGAACCCGCTAGGTAGGTCAGTTAACAATAAAACCAGTTCAAATGATGCTTATTAAGAGAAAAAAATGATAATAAAATTGCTTTTATACAAAGAATTCCCAAGGATTGGTAGTACAAATCATGAGCTCCTGAGATTATAATTTACAACGCTGGTTTGATTTGAAGTAAAAATACATCATCTGTCTGAATAATACATAAACAGATTTTTCATAAGTTTAGAGCTACCATGAACAAGAGGCTGCTATAACGGGAATGTAGGTACATCTTCAAATCCAGCTCCCGTCGAACACAACAACATCAGCATCTAACATATGCATGCAAGGTGTAAAAGTGTAGTATGAGTACAACCGACCCCATGTACTTAATAAGTAACAAACCTGAACCTTATATTGAAATTAGTGACGAGATGGAACAAAGGTCGGAGTCCAACACCAATAGCCAACAATAGTTCATAACAACATAATGCAAGTAGTAAAAGCAGTAACTCAGAGATAAGTGCTCAGCTCGTTCACAGTTCCAGAAAATAAGCCTGCTTTTCAAGTATATCAGTGAAAACCCAAATATTTTACCGAAATCGCCAAAAATATGAGTAAGTTTGAAAATTGTAAATTTTCCCAAAAACTTTACAACAATAAATAAGATGTTCTAGTGTCAGATAGCATGAGAAGAGTACATCTCTATGCCTAAATGTAAGTATGCATATGAAATCATGGGTGTCACTGAAACAGGGTAGCAGAAAGAAATGCATCTGTGACGATCCAGCTGGTCGTCTTAAGAATTAACGCCCTGATCCCCTATTAATTATTTTCCCCAAGTCTATTTCTGCTAAATTGAATTGCCGGAATGTTCGGTTTTGAGTTTCGGAGAGTTTTGGGACACTTAGTCCCTAAATAAGAACTTAAGTGTTGGAAAGTTGCCCGTAGTCGGAGCAGTGTGAAGACGGACTCGGAATGGAAATATGATGGCTCCGTTAGCTCCGTTAGGTGATTTCGAGGTTGGGAGCGTGTTCAGAATGTATTTTGGATGTCCGTAACTCATTTAGGCTTGAAATGCCGAAGTTTGAATTTTTGGAGTTTCTAGTCCGATAGTGAGTTTTTGATCCGAGGGTCTGAATGAAATTATGAAAGTTTCAGTAGTTTCGTCATGTCATTTGGGATGCGTGTGAAAAATTTGAGGTCATTCGGGTGAGTTTAGACGTGTTTCGGCGTCGGATGTGAATTCTAGAATTTTCTTAAGTTCCTAGGCTTGAACCTATGCATAATCAATGATTTTGTTGTTATGAGACGTGTTTTTAAGGCTCAACCTAGTTCAAATAAGGTGTTAAGGTTGGTGGTTTTGGTTGAGGTCCCGGGGGCCTTGGGGTTGTTTCGGATGCTTAACGGGAGAAAATTTAGGACTTAGCTACTGCTGAACCAGGCCTCTTCTGGTGTCTTCGCACCAGCGAAGGTTTTTCCGCAGGTGAGGACTCGCAGGCGCGTGGGGCTTGATCGCAGGTGAGATAGAGGGGAGATTGACCAGTGGTCGCAGGTGCGACCTGGGTTCTGCTAGTGCGGGACCGCAGGCACGATCAAACGATCGCAGGTGCGGCCCCAGTGTAACTTAAGTGATTTCCGCACATGCGATGCTTTTTCCGCAGGTGCGGTGATCGAGCCCGCATGTGCGAATTCCCTGTGTGTTTTATGCCAAAAATCCGAGAGTTCTTCTCATAATTCTAAAAATCGGGTAAGGGCTCAAGAATTGGCGATTTTCTGTGGGTTTTGAAGAGAAGGATCATAAGTAACATTTTCTAATCCTAATTCATTGTTAGCCCATTAGTCCCCGCTGTTTTCTTTAGTTTGATTATCAAAAATAGGGGAAAAACCATAAGAAAGTGATGAGATTTTTCCCAACCCGAGATTCTGAAAAATTATGGGGTTTTTGGCATCGGATTTCGATTGTTTCTGGTTGAATGAGTCCGTGAGTTAATGGGTGTTCGGAAAATACAACTTTTACCCGATTTCGAGGCGTGGGCCCGAGGGGCGTTTTGGTTATTTTACCTAATTTTGCGCCTTAGCTTGAATTAAACAGTAAAAATCAGTTGCATGAGATGTTATTTACGATATGTAATTGAATTGTATAGATTTGGGCCATTTGGAGTCGGATACTCGTGGCAAACGTATGGTTTCAAGTTGATTTTGAGCCGGTTCGAGGTAAGTGGCTTGTCTAACCTTGTGTGGGGGACCTTACCCGTTATGATGTGATATTTGGTAATTGTATGCCTTGTACGTGAGGTGACGAGCACGTACTTGTGCTAATTGTTGAAAATCTAGTTCTACTTTAAATATTTAGCCTGATTTTCTTTCTTACCTGTTTTGTTCTAATTGTAACTATAGTCTATGTTAGCTTAGAAAATCATGACGAGTTGCCCTGAATTGCCTATTTGCTTAAATTGCCTTAATTGCACTACGTGAAGCGTGTTAGACTAGAATTACTTGTTGCCTTGTATTTTTGCACTCTAATTCTGAACGTCTTCTTGTTGTGCCTGCATATTTACTTTGGGACTACGGGACGTTATCCTGGGAGATCCCCCAGCACATTTACTTTGGGACTACGGGAGGTTATCCCGGGAGATCCCCCTGCATATTTACTTTGGGACTACGGGACGTTATCCTGGGAGACCCCCCTGCACATTTACTTTGGGACTGCGAGACACTATCCCGAGAGATCCCCTTGCATATTTACTTTGGGACTACGAGACGTTATCCCGGGAGATCCCCCTGCACATTTACTTTGGGACTACGGGACTCTATCCAGGGAGATCCCTCTGCATATTTACTTTGGGACTACGGGACGTTATCCCGGGAGATCCCCATGCACATTTAATTTGGGACTACGGGACGTTATCCCGGGAGATCCCCCTGCATATTTACTTTGGGACTACGGGACGTTATCCAGGGAGATCACCCTGCATATTTACTTTGGGACTACGAGACGGTATCCCAGGAGATCCCCCTGCACAGATGATGATCCTTCAGTTATACACATGATGGACTACGGGACGGTATCCCGGGAGATCCACTAGACAGTTGAGAAAATGACTACAGGACGGTATCCTGGGAGATTCTCATTGTTACCATTGTTATTGAGCTGTTCATATTCCGTGTTTACTTTGTTCTTGTGCTTTGTTATTGCCTTTTTGACCTGTCTTACTTCACTGCTATATTCAGTATTACTGTCTGTTTTCATACTGTAAATACCTATTATATTGTTTCACCTCAGTAGGGCCCTGACCTTCCTCGTCACTACCTGACCGAGGTTAGGCTTGGCACTTAATGAGTACCGCTGTGGTGTACTCATGCCCTTTCCTGCGGATGTTTTTCATGTGCAGATTCAGGTACCTCCACTCAGGCGCATTATCCTCGAGGTTGATAGATACAACAGAGACTTCAAGGTACATCTGCCGCGTCCGCAGACTAGGAGTCTCTATCTTATTCCAGCTTTTGTGAAAAGTTTATCCTTCCTTACAATTGTGTAGACATTCTGGAGTTAGAGCAGTGTATTATATTCTGTTAGCCTGTGATTCCCGTGAGTTTCCAGGTTTTGGGGTGATATTGTAGACTTCCGTATTATTTTGGGTTGTATATGCCAAGTGACATTTATTTGCAGTCCTTCTTTTAGATAGTTCCATTTTTATATAATTATTGTGCAAGTTCTATTGATATTCTGCATTTCTAGGCTTACCTAGTTATAGGGACTAGGTTCCATCACGACATGTTCACGGATAGCGAACTGGGGTCGTGACAAGTTGGTATCAGAGCTCTAGGTTCATAGGAGTCACGGAACACAAGCCGGTTTATTAGAGTCTCGCTGATCGGTACGAAGACGTCTGTACTTATCTACTAGAGGCTATGTAAGTGTTTAGGAAAAATTTTCATTTCGTTGATTTCCTTGTCATACAATAATTTTTGACATCAATTCTAAGCCTCTGTTTTCTATTCTCTCACAGATGGTGAAAACACGTGCTACTCGGGACGATCAGGCACCCGTGCCCCCCTACTGCAGCTGTTAGAGGTCGGGGCCGAGGTAGAGACCGAGGACGCGCACGTGGTGCAGCGAGAGCACCTGCGCGAGCTGCCGCCGAGGTACCATCAGCAGATCCAGCCGAAGTTCAGGCACCTGACACGCCTACTGCCACTACTACTCCAGCCCTTCAGGAGACATTAACTCAGTTCATGTCTATGTACACCACTCTGGCTCAGGCAGGGTTGCTTCCCCTTGCTGCAACCACATCCCAGGCTGGGGGAGGAGCACAGACTTTCGCCGCCCGCACTCCTGAGTAGAGAGTGCATATGTAGCAGGTCCCAAAGATCATTCCTGTGCCGCCTGTAGTGCCAGTTCAGCCCGAGGAAGGGTTAGCTGCTTCGGAGGACGAGCAGCGGAGACTTGAGAGGTTCGAGAAGTATGACCCTCCGGTATTCAATGGACTAGCATCAGATGATGCCTTGGGGTTTCTAGAGGATTTTCACCGTATTCTTCGCACTATGGGCATAGCCGGATCTAGTGGGGTTTCCTTTACTACCTTCCAGCTTCGCAGAGCTGCCTATGATTGGTGGCGCACCTATGAGTTAGACAGTCCAGACGAGGCTGCTTCACTGACCTGGACCCAGTTCTCAGATATGTTCCTGAGAGAGTTTGTGCCTCAGAGCCTTAGGGACGCATGGCGCGCAGAGTTTGAGCATTTGCGCCAGGGTGATATGACAATTTCAGAGTATGCCATCCGTTACACCAGATTGGCTAGGCATGCATTGACTTTGGTTGCTGCTGTCCGCGAGAGGGTTCGCCGGTTCATTGAGGATCTTATCCCACCCATCAGATCTAGCATGGCTCGAGAGTTGGAGATGGGCATTCCTTATCAGCAGGTAGTGAGCATTGCTAGGAGGATCGGGGGTATGCTCGCTAGGGAGCGAGAGGAGAGAGAGGCCAAGAGGTCTCGAGAGTCGGGCCAATACTCTGGTGCCCGTACCCCAGCAGCAGGTCGTCATGGTAAGGGTTATATGGCCCGCCCAGTTCATTTAGCTCTTCCAGCAGCCAGCGGTTCCCCAGCTCCACCTAGGCCTCAAGAGCCTTATTATACACCTCCAGTTTCTAGCGCGCCTCCTGCGCGGGGTACTTTCAGAGGTCAGTCTGGCAGACCTGGCCCTAGCCAGTCACAGCCGCCACGTCCTCCCAGAGCTTGCTTTGAGTGTGGTGATACACGCCATGTGGTTAGGGACTGGCCCAGACTTATTAGGGGTGCATCTTCACAGACTTTTCAGCCACAACGTGTTCAGCAGGGTTCTCAGGCCATGATCACAGCTTCAGTTGCTACCCCATCTGCCCAACCAGCTAGGGGCGGAGGTCGGGGAGGTAAAGGTCGCTCTCGAGGGGTAGGCCAGGCCAAATATTATTCTATTCTTGCTCGTACCGAGGCTGTTGCCTCCGATTCTGTCATCATAGGTATTATACTGGTTTGTCACAGAGATGCATCGGTTCTATTCGATCCAGGCTCCACGTATTCTTATGTGTCTTCTTATTTTTCTCCGCATTTGGGTATAGCCCGAGATTCTTTGGGTTCTCCTGTTTATGTTTCTACTCCTGTGGGGGATTCTCTTGTGGTGGACTGTGTTTATCGGTCGTGTTTGGTTACTATTCGTGGTTTTGAGACCAGTGCGGATTTATTGTTACTCGATATGGTGGATTTTGATATTATCTTGGGCATGGACTGGTTGTCGCCCCATTATGCTATTCTTGATTGTCACGCCAAGATCGTGACGCTGGCATGCCAGGTATTCCTCGTGTTGAGTGGAGTGGTACTTTATCTCACACTCCCAGTAGAGTTATCTCTTTTCTTAGAGCTCACCGTATGGTTGAGAAGGGGTGTGCCGCGTATTTGACTTATGTGAGAGATATCAATGTTGATACCCCTTCTGTTGATTCAGTTCCAGTGGTACGGGATTATCCCGATGTGTTTCCAGCTGATCTTCCGGGCATGCTGCCCGATAGAGACATTGATTTTGGCAATGATTTGTTGCCGGGCACTCAGCCTATTTCCATTCCTCCGTACCGTATGGCTCCTACTGAGTTGAAGGAGTTGAAGGATCAGTTAAAAGAATTGCTTGATAAGGGTTTTATTCGACATAGTGTTTCACCTTGGGGTGCTCCTGTCTAGTTTGTGAAGAAAAATGATGGTTTTATGCGCATGTGTATTGATTATCGCCATTTGAACAAGGTTACAGTGAAGAACCGTTATCCTTTGCCTCGTATTGATGATCTATTTGACCAGCTTCAGGGCGCACAAGTATTTTCTAAGATTGATTTGCACTCAGGTTACCATCAGTTGAAGATTCGGGAGCTGGATATCCCGAAGACTGCTTTAAGGACTTGGTATGGCCATTACGAGTTTCTAGTTATGTCATTCGGGCTGACTAATGCACCCGCAACATTTATGCATTGGATGCACAGTGTGTTCAGGCCATATCTCGACTCGTTCGTCATTGTTTTCATAGATGATATTCTTGTTTACTCTCGGAGTCGGGAAGATCATGAGCAGCACCTGAGGACAGTGCTTCAGACCTTGAGAGAGAAGAAGTCGTATGCAAGGTTCTCAAAATGTGAGATTTAGTTGAGTTCTGTGGCATTCTTAGGCCACGTTGTATCGAGCGAGGGCATTCGAGTGGATCCGAAGAAGGCAGAGGCCGTGTAGAGTTTTCCCAGGCCGTCCTCAGTTACAGAGATTCACAGTTTCCTTGGCTTGGCAGGTTACTACAGCCGTTTTGTGGAGGGATTTTCATTGATTGCAGCCCCTATGACTAGATTGACCCAGAAGGGTGCTCTATTTCAGTGGACATAGGAGTGTGAGGAAAACTTTCAGAAGCTCAAGATAGCTTTGACTATAGCCCCAATCTTGATATTGCCTACTGGTTCGGGGTCTTATATAGTTTATTGTGATGCTTCGCGAGTTGGCCTAGGAGCGGTGTTGATGCATGATGGTAGGGTGATTGCCTACGTGTCCAGATAGTTGAAGATGCATGAGAAGAATTACGCTATCCATGACCTTGAGTTAGCTTCCATTTTTCATGCCTTGAAGATCTGGAGTCATTATTTGTACGGTGTGCCTTGTGAGATTTATACTGACCACCGGAGTTTGCAGCACATATTCAGGCAGAAGGATCTAAATTTTCGCCAGCGTAGATGGTTAGAGTTGCTAAAGGACTATGGCATCACTATACTATACCACCCGGGGAAGGCCAATGTGGTGGCCGACACCTTGAGTCGTCGGGCAGAGAGTTTGGGGAATTTGGCATACCTTCATGCAGCTGAGAGGCCTCTAGCCTTAGATGTTCAGTCCTTAGCCAGTCAGTTTGTGAGATTTGATCTTTCTGAGCCTTTCCGGGTATTAGCTTGTGTGGTTGCTCGGTCTTCCCTCCATGATCATATCAGAGAGCGCCAGTATGATGATCCCCACCTTTTAGTTCTCCAGGATAGAGTCCGACGGGGTGATTCCAGAGATGTGACTATAGGAGAGGATGGGGTGATGAGGATGCAGGGCTGTATATGTGTACCCAACGTAGATGGGCTTCGAGTGTTGATTCTTGAGGAGGCCAATAGTTCGCGGTATTCCATCCATCCAGGTACCACGAAGATGTACCAGGATCTAAGACAACACTATTGGTGGCGAAGAATGAAGAAGGATATAACAGAGTTTGTAGCCAAGTGTATCAACTGTCAGCTGGTCAAATGTGAGCATCAGAGACCGGGAGGATTACTTTAGCAAATTGAGCTTTCAGAGTGGAAGTGGGAGCGGATCACCATGGACTTTGTGGTTGGACTTCCTCGGACTTTGAGGAAGCATGATGCTATTTGGGTGATCGTGGATCGGCTGACCAAATCAGCCTATTTCATTCTGGTACTGACCACTTATTCATCGGAGCGGTTGGCGGAGATTTATATCCGGGAGATCGTTCGTCTGCATGGTATTCCAGTTTCTATTATTTCAGACATAGGTACTCAGTTCACTTCTGTGACGACCCGGTCGGTTGTCTTAAGAATTAACGCCCCGATCCCCTGTTAACTGTTTTCCCTAAGTCTATTTCTCCTTAATTTAATTTCCGGAACGTTCGGTTTTTAGTTTCGGAGAGTTTGGGACACTTAATCCCCAAATGAGAGCTTAATTGTTGGAAAGTTGCCCGTAGTCGGAGCGGTGTGAAGACGACCTCGGAATGGAAATTCGATGGTTCTGTTAGCTCCGTTAGGAGATTTCGGGGTTGGGAGCGTGTTCAGAATGTATTTTGGAACTCCGTAGCTCATTTAGGCTTGGAATGCCGAAGTTTGAATTTTTGGAGTTTCCGGTCCGATAGTGAATTCTTGATCCGAGGGTCAGAATGGAATTCCGGAAGTTTCAGTAGTTCCGTCATGTCATTTGGGATGTGTGTGCAAAATTTGAGGTCATTCGGATAAGTTTAGACGTGTTTCGGCGTCGGATGTGAATTCTAGAATTTTCTTAAGTTCTTAGGCTTGAACATATGCATATTTGAGTATTTTGATGTTATGAGACGTGTTTTTAAGGCTCGACCTAGTTCTAATGAGGTGCTAGGTTTGGTTGGTGGTTTTGGTTGAGGTCCCGGGGGCTTCGGGGTCGTTTGGGATGCTTAACGGGTGGAATATGGGAATTTTGCTGCTGCTGAACCAGGCTCTTCTGGTGTCTTCGCACCTGCGAAGGTTTTTCCACAGGTGCGGACTCGCAGGCACGTGGGTTTGATCGTAGGTGCGATAGAGGGGTGTTTGACCAGTGGTCGCAGGTACGACCTGGGTTCCGCAGGTGCGGGACCGCATGCGCGTCCAAAAGACTGCAGGTGCGGCCCCAATGCTTTTAAGTGACTTTCATAGTGCGGTGATCGAATCCGCAGGTGCGGATTGCCTGGGTATTTTATTCCAAAAATCAAAGGGTTCATCTCATCATTCTAAAAAATCGGGTAAGAGCTCAAGAAGTGGCATTTTTCTGTGGATTTCAAAGAGGAGGATCATAGGTAACATTTCCTAGTCCTAATTCATTGTTAGACCATTAATTCCCGTTGTTTTCTTTAGTTTAATTATCAAAAATGGGGGAAAAACCATAGGAAAGGGATGAGATTTCCCAATCCGAAATTTCTGGAAAATGGCGAGGTTTTTGGCATTGAATTTTGATTGTTTCTAGTTAAATGAGTTCGTGAGTGAATGGGTGTCCGAAAAAATATGACTTTTACCCAATTCCGAGTCGTGGGCCCGAGGGGCATTTTGGTCATTTTACATAATTTCGCGCCGTAGCTTGAATTAAATAGTATAATCTGTTGCATGAGATGTTCTTTACGATATGTAATTGAATTGTATAGATTTGGGCCATTTGGAGTCGGATACTCGTGGCAAACGTGTGGTTTCAAGTTGATTTTGAGTCGGTTCGAGGTAAGTGGCTTGTCTAACTTTGTGTGGGGGACCTTTCCCCTTAGGATGTGATATTTGGTAATTGAATGCCTGGTGCGTGAGGTGACGAGCGTGTACTTGCTCAAATTGTTGAGAAATCCAGTTTACTTTAAATATTTAGACTGAGTTTCTTTCTTACTTGCTTCATTCTTCTTGCAATTATAGTCTATGTTAGCTTAGAAAATCATGCCTAGTTGCCTTAATTGCTTATTTGCTTAATTTGCCTTAATTGCACTACGTGAAGTATGTTAGACTAGAATTACCTGTTGCCTTGTATTTTATGCACTCTAATTCTGAACGTCTTCTTGTTGTGGCTGTGTATTTATTTTGGGACTACGAGACGGTATCCCGGGAGATCCCCCTGCATATTTACTTTGGGACTACGGGACGGTATCCCGGGAGATTCCCCTGCTTATTTACTTTGGGACTACAGGACGGTATCCTAGGAGATTCCCCTGCTTATTTACTTTGGGGCTACGGGACGGTATCCCAGGAGATCCCCCTGCACACTGATATTAGGACTACGGGACGGTATTCTGGAAGATCCTTTGGATATACATATGATGGACTACGGGACGGTATCCCGAAAGATCCTTTGGATATACATATGATGGACTATGGGACGGTATTCCGGAAGATCCTTATGATATACATATGATGGACTACGGGACGGTATCCCGGAAGATCCTTTGGATATACATATGATGGACTACGGGACGGTATCCCGGGAGATCCTTCGGATATACAGATGATGGACTACGGGACGGTATCCCGGAAGGTCCACTGGATATTTGAGAAAAGGACTACAGGATGGTATCCTGGTAGATCCTCGTTGTTACCATTGTTATTATACTGTACATATTCCTGGTTTACTCTACTCTTGTGTTTAGTTATCGCCTTGTTTGACCTGTCTTGTTTCACTGTTGTACTCATTATTGCTGCCGATTTTACTGTAAATTTCTATTATATTGTTTGACCTCAATAGGGCCCTGACCTTCCTCGTCACTACCCGACCGAGGTTAGGCTTGGAACTTACTGAGTATCGCTGTGGTGTACTCATGCCCTTTCCTGCACATGTTTTTCATGTGCAGATCCAGGTACCTCCACTCAGGCGCACTTTCCCCGAGGTTGAGAGATACAACAGAGACCTTGAGGTATATCTGCCGCGTCCGCAGACCAGGAGTCTCTATCTTATTCCAGCTTTTGTGAAAAGTTTATCCCTCCTTACAGTTGTAAAGTTATTCTGGAGTTAGAGTAGTGTATTATATTCTGTTAGCCTGTGGTTCCCGTGAGTTTCCGGATTTTGGGGTGATGTTGTAGACTTCCGTATTATTTTGGGTTGTATGTGCCAAGTGGCAATTATATACAGTCTTTCTTTTAGATTGCTCAGCTCCCTTTTACTTACTTATTTCCGCATTTATGTTGTTATTACGCATTGTTAGGCTTACCTAGTCATAGGGACTAGGTGCCGTCACGACATGTTCACGGAGGGCGAACTGGGGTCGTGACAACTTCACGGTTCTGGAGAACCATTCAGCAGGAGTTAGGTACCAGGGTGGAGTTGAGCACAACATTTTAGCCCCAGACGGATGGACAGTCCGAGCGCACTATTCAGATTCTTGAGGATATGCTCCGTGCGTGTGTGATTGAGTTTGGAGAGTCTTGGGGATAAGTTCTTTCCATTGGCGGAGTTTGCTTACACCAGCAGTTATCAATCCAGCATTCAGATGGTGCCGTATGAGGCTTTATATGGTAGGAGGTGCAGATCTCCGGTGGGTTTTTTTGAGCCGGGTGAGGCCAAGATATTGGGCACAGAGTTGGTTCAGGATGCATTGGAGAAGGTCAAGGTGATTCAACAATAGACTCCGTACAGCCCAGTCCAGACAGAAGAGTTACGCGGACCAGAAGGTTCGTGATGTTTCATATATGGTCGGAGAGCGGCGTCTGCTTCGGGTTTCGCCTATGAAGGGAGTTATGAGATTTGGGAAGAAAGGGAAGTTGAGTCCGAGGTTTATTGACCCTTTTGAGATATTGAGGCGTTTGGGGAGGTTGCTTAAAAGCTTGCCTGTCACGACCCCAATTCGCCCTCCGTGAACATGTCGTGACGACACCTAGTCACCTAATACTAAGTAAACCTAACAATGCGGAATAACAACATAATTGCGGAAATGAGTAAGTAAAAGAAAGCTGAACACTCTAAGAGAAAGACTGTATATAAATGCCACTTGGCATATACAACTCAAAACAATATGGTTATCTACAAGATCACCCAAAAACCTGGAAACTCACGGGAACCACAGGCTAACAGAATATAGTACACTGCTCTAACTCCAGAATAACTATACAACTGTAAGGAGGGATAAACTTTTCACAAAAGCTGGAATAAGATAGAGACTCCTGGTTTGCGGATCCGGCAGATATACCTCGAAGTCTCTGCTGTATCTCTCAACCTTGGAGATAGTGCACTTGAGTGGAGGTACCTGGATCTGCACATGAAAGACATGCGCAGGAAAGGGCATGAGTACACCACAACGGTACTCAATAAGTGCCAAGCCTAACCTCGATCGGGTAGTGACGAGGAAGGTTAGGGCCCTACTGAAGTCAAACAATATAATAGGAATTTATAGTATGGAAACAGGCGGTAATAATGAGTACAACAGTGAAATAAGACAGGTCAAACAAGGCAATAACAAAAACACAAGAACAGAGTAAACACAGAATGTGTACATCATAATGACAATAGTAACAACGAGGATCTCCCAGGATACTGTCCTGTAGTCCTTTTCTCAAATGTCCAGTGGATCTCCCGGGATACCGTCCCGTAGTCCCAAAGTAAATATGTAGGGTGATCTCCCGGAATAGCGTTCCATAGTCCCAAAGTAAATATGCAGGCACAACAAGAAGACGTTCAGAATTTAAGTGCAAAAATACGAGGCAACAAGTAATTTTAGTCTAACATGCTTCACATAGTGCAATTAAGGCAATTTAAGCAAATAGGCAATTCAGGCAACTAGGCATGATTTTCTAAGCTAACATAGACTATAGTTGCAATTAGAATAAAATGGGTAAGAAATAAACTCAGGCTAAATATTTAAAGTAAAATCGGATTTCCAACAATTATCACAAGTACGCGCTCGTCACCTCACGTACAAGGCATTCAATTACCAAATATCACATCCTAAGGGGCTAAGTCCCCCACACAAAGTTAGACAAGCCACTTACCTCGAACCGGCTCAAAAATCAACTTGAAACCACACGTTTGCCACGAGTATCCGACTCCAAATGGCCCAAATCTATACAATTCAATTACATATCGTAAATAACATCTCATGCAATAGATTATACTGTTTAATTCAAGCTAAGGGGAAAATTATGTAAAATGACCAAAATAACCCTCGGGCCCAAGACTCGGAATCGGGTAAAAGTCATATTTTCCGGACGCCCATTCACTTACGAACTCATTTAACTAGAAACAATCAAAATTCGATGCCAAAAACCTCGTAATTTTCCAGAATTTCGGATTGGTAAATCTCATCCCTTTCCTATGGGTTTCCCCCCATTTTTGATAATTAAACTAAAGAAAACAACGGGAATTAATGGTCTAACAATGGATTAGGATTAGAAAACGTTACCTAAGATGCTTCTCTTCAAAACCCACTGAAAATCGCCACGCTTTGAGCCCTCACACGATTTTTGGATTTTTGAACCCAACTCTCGGATTCATGGAATAAAAAACCTAGGCAATCCGCACTTGCGGACTCGATCACCGTACCTACGGTACCGAACCTGCGGAAAAAGCATCGCAGGTGCGGAAGTCACTTAAATGCACAGGGGCCGCACCTGCGTTCATTTGGTCGCGCATGCGGTCCCGTACCTGCGTAACCCAGGTCGCACCTGCGACCACTGGGCCAAGACTCCCCTATCGCACCTGTGATCAAGGCCACTGCTCTTTTGAGGCCGCACCTGCGGAAAAACTTTCGCAGGTGCGAAGACACGAGAAGGTGCCTGGTTCAGCAGCAACAATATCCCAAACTTCAACCGTTAAGCATCCGAAACAACCCCGAGGCCCCCGGGACCTCAACTAAAACAACCAAACAACCTTAACACCTTATTTGAACTAGGTCGAACCTTAAAAACACGTCCTATAACATCAAAATACTCAAATATGCATAGATTCAAGCCTAAGAACTTAAGAAAATTCTAGAATTCACATCCGACGCCGAAACACGTCTAAACTTATCCGAATGACCTCAAATTTTGCACACACATCCCAAATGACATGACGGAACTATTGAATCTTCCGAAATTCCATTCCGACCCCCGGATCAAGAATTCACTATCGGACCGGAAACTCCAAAAATTCAAACTTCGGCATTTCAAGCCTAAATGAGCTACGGACTTCCAAAATACATTCCGAACACGCTTCCAATATCGAAATTACCTAACGGAGATAAAGGAACCATCGGATTTGCATTCCGAGGCCGTCTTCACACTGCTCCGACTACGGGCAACTTTCCAACACTTAGGCTCTCATTTAGGGTCTAAATGTCCCAAAACTCTCCGAAACTCAAAACCAAACGTTCCGACAATTCAATTAAGCATAAATAGACTTGGGGAAAACAGTTAACAGAGGATCGGGGCATTAATTCTTAAGATGACCGGCCGGGTCGTCACATCCTCCTACACTTAAAAATTCGTTCGTCCCTGAACGATCATAACGACATGCCTGAAGTAGTGAAAAGATGAGGGTAACTGCTGCGCATATCCTGCCCGGTCTCCCAGGTCGCCTCCTCGACCGGCTGACCCCGCCACTGAACCTTTACTGAAGCAATGTTCTTTGACCTGAGCTTTCTGACCTGCCTGTCCAATATAGCTACAGGATCCTCAATATATGATAGATCCTTGTTCTAATGGACTGAGCTGAGATCCAAGACATGGGATGCGTCACCGTGATATCTCCGGAGCATCGAAACATGAAATACCGGATGAACTCCTGCCAAGCTGGGAGGTAAGGCAAGATCATAAGCAACCTCCCCAACACGCCCTAATATCTCCAAAGGGCCAATAAACCTCGGACTCAACTTCCCCTTCTTCCCAAATCTCATAACGCCCTTCATAGGCAAAACCCGAAGAAAAACCCGCTCTCCGACCATATATGAAACATCACGAACCTTTCGGCCCGCGTAACTCTTCTGTCTGGACTGGGCTGTACGGAGTCTATCCTGAATCACCTTGACCTTCTCTAATGCATCCTGAACCAACTCTGTGCCCAATAGCCTGGCCTTACCCGACTCGAACCAACCCACTGGGGATCTGCACCTCCTACCATATAAAGCCTCATACGGCGCCATCTGAATGCTGGATTGATAACTATTGTTGTAAGAAAACTCCGCCAATGGCAAGAACTGATCCCAAGACCCTCCAAATTCAATCACACACGCACGGAGCATATCCTCAAGAATCTGGATAGTGCGCTCGGACTGTCCGTCCGTCTGGGGGTGAAATGTTGTGCTCAACTACACCCTGGTGCCTAACTTTTTCTTAACGGCTCTCCAGAACCATGAAGTGAACTGAGTACCTCTGTCTGAAATAATAGAAACTGGAATACCATGCAGACGAACGATCTCCCGAATGTAAATCTCCGCCAACCGCTCCGATGAATAAGTTGTCAGCTCCGGAATGAAATGGGCTGATTTGGTCAGCGGATCAACAATGACCCAAATAGAATCATGCTTCCTCAAAGTCCAAGGAAGTCCAACCACAAAGTCCATGGTGATCCGCTCCCACTTCCACTCTGGAAGCTCAATCTGCTGAAGCATCCCTCCCGGTCTCTGATGCTTACATTTGACCTGCTGACAATTGAGGCACTTGGCTACTAACTCTGCTATATCCTTCTTCATCCTTCGCCACCAATAGTGCTGCCTCAAATCCTGATACATCTTCGCAGTACCCAGATGGATGGAATACCGCGAACTATGGGCCTCTGCCAAAATCAACTCCCGAACCCTATCAACATTGGGCATACAAATCCGACCATGCACCCTCAATACCCCGTAATCTCCAATGGTCACATCTCTGGCATCACCGTGATGGACCGTGTCCCTGAGGACAAGTAAATGAGGATCATCATACTGCCACTCCCTGATACGGCCGAATAAGGAAGACCGAGAAACCACACAAGCCAATACCCGACAAGGTTCAGAAAGATCCAATCTCATGAACTCACTGGCTAAGGACTGAACATCCAAGGCTAGAGTCCTCTCAGCTGCAGGAAGGCATGCCAAACTCCCCAAACTCTCCGCCCGGCGACTCAAGGCGTCGGCCACCACATTGGCCTTCTCCGGGTGGTATAATATAGTGATGTCATAGTCCTTTAGCAACTCTAACCCTCTGCGCCGGCGCAAGTTTAGATCCTTCTGCCTGAATATGTGCTGCAAACTCCGGTGGTCAGTATAAATCTCAAGGCACACCGTACAAATAATGACGCCAGATCTTCAAGGCATGAATAATGGCAGCTAACTCAAGGTCATGGACAGGGTAATTCTTCTCATGTATATTCAACTGTCTGGACGCGTAGGCAATCACCCTACCGTCCTGCATCAACACCGCTCCAAGGCCAACTCGCGAGGCATCACAATAAACTGTATAAGACCCCGAACCAGTAGGAAAGATAGAGATTGGGGCTGTAGTCAAAGCTGTCTTGAGCTTCTGAAAGCTCGCCTCACACTCCTCTGTCCACTGAAATGGAACACCCTTCTGGGTCAACCTGGTCAAAGGAGCTGCAATTGATGAAAATCCCTCCACAAAATGGCGGTAGTAACCCGCCAAGCCAAGGAAAATGCGAATCTATGCAACTGAGGACGGCCTGGGCCAACTCTGCACGGCCTCTAGCTTCTTCGGATCCACTCGAATGCCCTCACTCGATACTACGTGGCCTAAGAATGCCACATAACTCAACCAGAACTCACATTTTGAGATCTTTGCATACAACTTCTTCTCTCTCAAGGTCTGAAGCACTGACCTCAGGTGCTGCTCATGATCTTCCCGACTTCGGGAGTAAACAAGAATATCATCTATGAAAATAATGACGAATGAGTCGACATATGGCCACTGTGCATCAAATGCATAAATGCTGCGGGGGCATTAGTCAGCCTGAATGACATAACTAGAAACTCGTAATGGCCATACCGGGTCCTGAAAGCAGTCTTCGGGATATCCGGCTCCCGAATCTTCAACTGATGGTAACCAGAACGCAAATCAATTTTAGAAAATACATGTGCGCCCTGAAGCTGGTCAAATAGATCATCAATACGAGGCAAGGGATAATGGTTCTTTACTGTAACCCTGTTCAACTGGCGATAATCAATACACATGCGCATAGAACCATCTTTCTTTTTCACAAATAAGACAGGAGCACCACCCCAAGGTGAAACACTGGGTCGAATAAAACCCTTATCAAGAAATTCTTGTAACTGATCCTTCATCTCCTTCAACTCAGGAGGAGCCATACGGTAAGGAGGAATGGAAATGGGTTGAGTGCCCGACAAAAAATCAATGCCAAAATCAATGTCTCTATCGGGCGGCATGCCCGGAAGATCAGCTGGAAACACATCGGGATAATCCCGTACCACTGGAACTGAATCAATACGAGGGGTATCAACACTGACATATCTCACATAAGCCAAATACGCGGCACACCCCTTCTCAACCATACACTGAGCTCTAAGAGAAGAGATAACTTTACTAGGATTGTGATATAAAGTACCACCCCACTCAACACGCGGAATACCTGGCATAGCTAGCGTCACGGTCTTAGCGTGACAATCAAGAATAGCATAATGGGCCGACAACTAGTCCATGCCCAAGATAATTTCAAAATCCACCATATTGAGTAACAATAAATCCGTACTGGTCTCAAAACCATGAATAATAACCAAACACGACCGATAAACGCGGTCCACAACAAAAGAATCTTCCATAGGAGTAGAAACATAAACAGGAGAACCCAAAGAATCTCGGGCTATACCCAAATACGGAGAAAAATAAGAAGAGACATAAGAATACGTGGAGCCTGGATCAAATAGAACAGATGCATCTCTGTGACAAACCAGTATAATACCTGTAATGACAGAATCAGAGGAAACAGCCTCGATATGAGCGGGAATAACATAATATCGGCCATGGCCTCCCCCTCGAGGGCAACCTCTACCTCCCTGACCTCCGCCCTTGGCTGTCTGGGCAGATTGGGTAGTAGCTGGAGCTGTGATCATGGCCTGAGAACTCTACTGAGCATGTTGTGGCTGAAAAGTCTGTAAAGATGCACCCCTACCACGTCTGGGACAGTCCCTAACCACATGGCGTGTATCGCCATACTCTAAACAAGCTATGAGAGGACGTGGTGGCTGTGACTGGCTAGGGCCAGGTCTGCTAGACTGACCTCTGAAAGCACCCCGCGCAGGAGGCGTGCTAGAAACTGGAGGTGCATAGTAAGGCTCCTGAGGCCTGGGTGGAGCTGGGGTACTGCTGGCTGCTGGAAGAGCTGAATGAACTGGGCGGACCATATAACCCCTACCATGACGACCTGCTGCTGGGTTACGGGCACCAGATTAGTGGCCCAACTCTCGAGACCTCTTGGGCTCCCTCTCCTCTTGCTCCCTAGTGAGCATACCCTCGATCCTCCTAGCAATGCTCACTACTTGCTGATAAGGAGTGTCCATATCCAACTCTCGATCCATGCTAGATCTGATGGGTGGGATAAGACCCTCGATGAACCGGCGAACCCTCTCGCGGACAGTAGCAACCAAAGCCGGTGCATGCCTAGCCAATCTGGTGTAACGGATAGCATACTCTGAAACTGTCATAGCACCCTGGCGCAAATTCTCAAACTCTACGCGCCATGCGTCCCTGAGGCTCTGAGGCACAAACTCTCTCAGGAACATATCTGAGAACTGGGTCCAGGTCAGTGAAGCAACCTCATCTAGACTGTCTAACTCATAGGTGCGCCACCAATCATAGGCAAACCCGCGAAGCTGGAAGGTAGTAAAGGAAACACCACTAGATCCGGATATGCCCATGGTGCAAAGAATACAGTGACACTCCTCTATAAATCCCAAGGCATCATCTGATGCTAGTCCGTTGAATATCGGAGGGTCATACTTCTTGAACCTCTCAAGTCTCCGTTGCTCGTCCTCTGAAGCAGCTGACCCCTCCTCGGGCTGAGCTGGCACTACAGGCGGTACATGAATGATCTCTGGGACCTGCTCCACATGCACGCGCTGCTTAGGAGTGCGGGCGGCGGGAGTCTGTGCTCCTCCCCCAACCTGAGATGTGGCTGCAGCAAGGGGAAGCAACCCTGCTTGAGCCAGAGTGGTGTACATGGACATGAACTAAGCTAATGTCTCCTGAAAGGCTGGAGTAGTAGTAGTAGTAGGCGTGGCAGGTGTCTGGACCTCAACTGGATCTGCTGGTGGTACCTCGGCGGCAGCTCGCGCCGGTGCTCTCGTAGCACTACATGCGCGTCCTCGGCCTCTACCCCTGCCCCGGCCTCTGGCGGCTGCTGTAGGGGGCACGGGTGCCTGATCGTCCCGAGTAGCACGTATCCTCACCATCTGTGAGAGAATAGAAGATAGAGGTTTAGAATTGATGTCAAAAGATATTGCACGACAAGGAATTTAATGAAGTGAAGATTTTTCCTAAACAGTTACATAGCCTCTGGTAGATAAGCACGGACGTCTCCGTACCGATCAGCAAGATTCTAATAAACCGGCCTGTGTTCCGTGACTCCTATGAACCTAGAGCTCTGATACCAACTTGTCACGACCCCAGTTCTCCCTTCGTGAACATGTCATGACGGCACCTAGTCACCTAAGACTAAGTAAACCTAACAATGTGGAATAACAACATAATTGCGGAAATGAGTAAGTAAAAGAAAGCTGAACACTCTAAGAGAAAGACTGTATATAAACGCCACTTGGCATATACAACTCAAAACAATATGGTAATCTAAAACATCACCCCAAAACCCGAAAACTCACGGGAACCACAGGCTAACAGAATATAGTACACTGCTCTAACTCCAGAATAACTATACAACTGTAAGGAGGGATAAACTTTTCACAAAAGCTGGAATAAGATAGAGCCTCTTGGTCTGCGGACGCGGCAGATATACCTCGAAGTCTCTGCTGTATCTCTCAACCTTGGAGATAGTGCGCCTGAGTGGAGGTACCTGGATCTGCACATGAAAAACATGCGCAGGAAAGGGCATGAGTACACCACAACGGTACTCAGTAAGTGCCAAGCCTAACCTCGGTCGGGTAGTGACGAGGAAGCTTAGGGCCTTACTGAAGTCAAACAATATAATAGGAATTTACAGTATGGAAACATGCGGTATACCGTCCCATAACAAAAACACAAGAACAGAGTAAACACAGAATGTGTACAGCATAATGACAATAGTAACAACGAGGATCTCCCAGGATACTGTCATGTAGTCCATTTCTCAAATGTCCAGTGGATCTCCCGAGATACCGTCCCATAGTCCCAAAGTAAATATGCAGGGGGATCTCCCGGAATAGCGTTCCGTAGTCCCAAAGTAAATATGCAGGCACAACAAGAAGACGTTCAGAATTTAAGTGCAAAAATACGAGGCAACAAGTAATTTTAGTCTAACATGCTACACGAAGTGCAATTAAGGCAATTTAAGCAAATAGGCAATTCAGGCTACTAGGCATGATTTTCTAAGCTAACATAGACTATAGTTGCAATTAGAATAAAACGGGTAAGAAAGAAACTCAGGCTAAATATTTAAAGTAAAATCGGATTTTCAACAATTAGCACAAGTACGCGCTCGTCACCTCACATACAAGGCATTCAATTACCAAATATCACATCCTAAGGGGTAAGTCCCCCCCACAAAGTTAGACAAGCCACTTACCTCGAACAGGCTCAAAAATCAACTTGAAACCACACGTTTTCCACGAGTATCCGACTCCAAATGGCCCAAATCCATACAATTCAATTACATATCGTAAATAACATCTCATGCAATAGATTATACTGTGTAATTCAAGATAAGGTACGAAATTATGTAAAATGACCAAAACACCCCTCGGGCCCAGGACTCGGAATCGGGTAAAAGTCATATTTTGCGGACACCCATTCACTCACGAACTCATTTAACTAGAAACAATCAAAATTCGATGCCAAAAATCTCGTAATTTTGCAGAATTTCGGATTGGGAAATCTCATCCCTTTCCTATGGATTTTCCCCCATTTTTGATAATTAAACTAAAGAAAACAGCGAGAATTAATGGTCTAACAATGGATTAGGATTAGAAAACGTTACCTAAGATCCTTCTCTTCGAAACCCACTGAAAATCGCCACTCTTTTAGCCCTCACACGACTTTTGGATTTTTGAACCCAACTCTCGGATTCTTGGAATAAAAAACCCAGGAAATACACACCAGCGGACTCGATCACCGCACCTACGGTACCGCACCTGCGGAAAAAGCATCGCAGGTGCGGAAGTTACTTAAATTCACAGGGGCCGTACCTGCGGTCGTTTGGTCACGCCTGCGGTTCCGCTCCTGCGGAACCCAGGTCGCACCTGCGACCACTGGGCCAAGACTCCCCTATCGCACCTGCGATCATGGACACCGCTCCTACGAGGCTGCACCTGCGGAAAAACCTTCGCAGGTGCGAAGACACCAGAAGGTGCCTGGTTCAGCAGCAACAATATCCCAAATTTCAACCGTTTAGCATCCGAAACAACCCCGAGGCCCCCGGGACCTCAACCAAAACCACCAACTAACCTTAACACCTTATTTGAACTAGGTCGAACCTTAAAAACGCGTCTCATAACATCAAAATACTCAAATATTCATAGATTCAAGCCTAAGAACTTAAGAAAATTCTAAAATTCACATCCGACGCCGAAACACGTCTAAACTTATCCGAATGAACTCAAATTTTGCACACATACCAAATGACATGACAGAACTACTGAAACTTTCGGAATTCCATTCCGACCCTCGGATCAAGAATTCACTATCGGGCCGGAAACTCCAAAAATTCAAACTTCGGCATTTCAAGCCTAAATGAGCTACGGACTTCCAAAATACATTCCGAACACGCTCCCAATCCCGAAATTACCTAAGGAGCTAACGGAACCATCAGATTTCCATTCCGAGGCCGTCTTCGCACTGCTCCGACTACGGGCAACTTTCCAACACTTAGGCTCTCATTTAGGGACTAAATGTCCCAAAAGTCTCCGAAACCCAAAATCGAACGTCCCGGCAATTCAATTAAGCATAAATAGACTTGGGGAAAACAGTTAACATGGGACCGGGGCGTTAATTCTTAAGATGAATGACCGGGTCATCACATCGCCTTACCTCCCAGCTTGGCAGGAGTTCATACGGTATTTCATGTTTCGATGCTCCGGAGGTATCACGGTGACCCGTCTCATGTCTTGGATTTCAGCTCACTCCGATTGGACAAGAATCTATCATATGTTGAGGATCCTGTAGCTATATTGGATAGGCAAGTCAGAAAGCTCAGGTCAAAGAACATTGCTTCAGTAAAGGTTCAGTGGCGGGGTCAGCCGGCTGAGGAGGCAACTTAGGAGACCAAGCAGGATATGCGCAGCAGTTACCCTCATCTTTTCACTACTTCAGGTATGTCTTTATGCTCGTTCGAGGACGAAGAATTTTTAAGTGTAGGAGGATGTGATGACCCGGCTGATCATCTTAAGAATTAACGCCCCGATCCCCTATTAACTATTTTATTCAAGTCTATTTCTGCTAAATTGAATTGTCGGGACGTTCGGTTTTGAGTTTCGGAGAGTTTTGGGACACTTAGTCCCTAAATGAGAGCTTAAGTGTTGGAAAGTTGCCCGTAGTCAAAGTAGTGTGAAGACGGCCTCAGAATGGAAATCCGACGGTTCCTTTCCGTTAGGTGATTTTGGGGTTGGGAGCGTGTTCGGAATGTATTTTGGATATCCGTAGCTCATTTAGGCTTGAAATGCCGAAGTTTGAATTTTTGGAGTTTCCAGTCCGATAGTGAGTTTTTGATCCGAGGGTCGGAATGAAATTCCAGAAGTTGCAGTAGTTCCGTTATGTCATTTGGGATGCGTGTGCAAAATTTGAGGTCATTCGGGTGAGTTTAGACATGTTTCGATGTCGGATGTGAATTCTAGAATTTTCTTAAGTTCCTAGGCTTGAACCTATGCATAATCGATGATTTTGATGTTACGAGACGTGTTTTTAAGGCTCGACCTAGTTTAAATAAGGTGTTAAGGTTGGTTGGTGGTTTTGGTTGAGGTCCCGGGGGCCTCGGGGTTATTTCGGATGCTTAACGGTAGAAAATTTGGGACTTAGCTACTGTTGAACCAGGCCTCTTCTGGTGTCTTCGCACCTGTGAAGGTTTTTCCGTTGGTGCGAACTCGCAGGCGTGTGGGGCTTGATCGCAGGTACGATAGAGGGGAGATTGACCAGTGGTCGCAGGTGCGACCTGGGTTCCGCAGGTGCAGGACCGCATGTGCAACCCCAGTGTAACTTAAGTGATTTCCGCACCTGCGATGCTTTTTCCGCAGGTGCGGTGATCGAGCCCGCAGGTGCGAATTCCCTGTGTGTTTTATTTCAAAAATCCGAGAGTTCCTCTCATAATTCTAAAAATCGTGTAAGGGCTCAAGAATTGGCAATTTTCTGTGGGTTTTGAAGAGAAGGATCATAGGTAACATTTTCTAATCCTAATTCATTGTTATCCCATTAATCCCCATTGTTTTCTTTAGTTTGATTATCAAAAATGGGGGAAAAATCATAGGAAAGTGATGAGATTTTTCCCAACACGAAATTCTTAAAATTTATGTGGTTTTTGGTATCGGATGTCGATTGTTTCTGGTTGAATGAGTCCGTGAGTGAATGGGTGTCCGGAAAATATAACTTATACCCGATTTCGAGACGTGGGCGCGAGGGGAGTTTTGGTCATTTTACCTAATTTCGCGCCTTAGCTTGAATTAAACAGTAAAACTTAGTTGCATGAGATGTTATTTACGATATGTAATTGAATTGTATAGATTTGGACCATTTGGAGTCGGATACTCGTGGCAAACGTGTGGTTTCGAGTTGATTTTGAGCCGGTTCGAGGTAAGTGGCTTGTCTAACCTTGTGTGGGGGACCTTACCCCTTAGGATGTGATATTTGGTAATTGAATGCCTTGTACATGAGGTGACGAGAGCGTACTTGTGCTAATTGTTGAAAATACGGTTCCACTTTAGATATTTAGCTTGAGTTTCTTTCTTACCTGTTTTATTCTAATTGCAACTATAGTCTATGTTAGCTGAAAATCATGCCGAGTTGCCCTGAATTGCCTATTTGCTTAAATTGCCTTAATTGAACTACGTGAAGCCTGTTAGACTAGAATTACTTGTTGCCTTGTATTTTTGCACTCTAATTCTGAACGTCTTCTTGTTGTGCCTGCATATTTACTTTGGAACTACGGGACGTTATCCTGGGAGATCCCCCTGCACATTTACTTTGGGACTACGAGACGTTATCCCGAGAGATCCCCCTGCATATTTACTTTGGGACTACGTGACGTTATACCGGGAGATCCCCCTGCACATTTACTTTGGGACTACGGGACGCTATCCCGGGAGATCCCCCTGCATATTTACTTTGGGACTACGGTACGTTATCCCAGGAGATCCCCCTGCACATTTACTTTGGGACTACGGGACGCTATCCCGGGAGATCCCCCTGCATATTTACTTTGGGACTACGGTACGTTATCCCAGGAGATCCCCCTGCACATTTACTTTGGGACTACGGGACGCTATCCCGGGAGATCCCCCTGCATATTTACTTTGGGACTACGGTACGTTATCCCAGGAGATCCCCCTGCACATTTACTTTGGGACTACGGGACGCTATCCCGGGAGATCCCCCTGCATATTTACTTTGGGACTACGGTACGTTATCCCAGGAGATCCCCCTGCACATTTACTTTGGGACTACGGGACGCTATCCCGGGAGATCCCCCTGCATATTTACTTTGGGACTACGGTACGTTATCCCAGGAGATCCCCCTGCACATTTACTTTGGGACTACGGGACGCTATCCCGGGAGATCCCCCTGCATATTTACTTTGGGACTACGAGACGGTATCCCAGGAGATCCCCCTGCACAGATGATGATCCTTCAGTTATACACATGATGGACTACGGGATGGTATCCCGGGAGATCCACTAGACAGTTGAGAAAATGACTACAAGACGGTATCCTGGGAGATCCTCATTGTTACCATTGTTATTGAGCTGTTCATATTCCGTGTTTACTCTGTTCTTGTTCTTTTTGATTGCCTTGTTGACCTGTCTTACATCACTTCTATATTCAATATTACTGTCTGTTTTCATACTGTAAATTCCTTTTATATTGTTTAACCTCAGTAGGGCCCTGACCTTCCTCGTCACTACCTGACCGAGGTTAGGCTTGGCACTTACTGAGTACCGTTGTGGTGTACTCATGCCCTTTCCTATGCATGTTTTTCATGTGCAGATCAAGGTACCTCCACTCAGGCGCATTATCCCCGGGGTTGAGAGATACAACAGAGACTTCGAGGTACATCTGACGCGTCCGCAGACCAGGAGTCTCTATCTTATTCCAGCTTTTGTGAAAAGTTTATCCTTCCTTACAGTTGTGTAGACATTCTGGAGTTAGAGCAGTGTATTATAGTCTGTTAGCTTGTGATTCCCGTGAGTTTCCGGGTTTTGGGGTGATATTGTAGACTTTCGTATTATTTTGGGTTGTATATGCCAAGTTGAATTTATTTACAGTCTTTCTTTTAGATAGTTCCATTTTTATTTAATTATTCTGCAAGTTATGTTGATATTCCGCATTTCTAGGCTTACCTAGTTATAGGGACTAGGTGCCATCACGACATGTTCACGGAGGACGAACTGGGGTTGTGATAGCATCTCTATGCATGTATCTCAAGTACACATGTCAAATTCAATGTATCTCAGAGATGAACTCATGTACTTACGCTCTTAGAGTACTCAATTTTACTGTCTCACACTTTTCACTCATCATGCTCAATCACTCGACACGCTCAGACACTCAGTACTGTATATGGCCAATCCAGTCCAGGGGATTCATCCTAAATATATATATATATATATATATATATATATATATATATATATATATATATCAACTGATATCCAGTCACTCAGTAATGTACAAGGTCAATCCAGCCCGGGGAAGATCCATACCCAAATGTAAATGATTCGGGCAAGATGCATGCCCAAAGAAGATCCATCCCTCAATATAAATCAACTGCACTCACAAGGGGTGTGTATAGACTCTGGTTGGGATCCTTCAACCCAAGCGCTATAATTCGCACGGGAAACTCACGTGCTGCACGGACAACTCACATGCTATAATATCAATATTTGGATTCGCACGGACAACTCACGTTCTGCACAGACAAATCACGTGTCGTAGTATCAATATCCTCACAATCAGGCCCTCGACCTCACTCAGTCATTAATATCTCCAGCCTCTCGGCTCGCAACACTCATGCTGAGCAGTCCAAATAAATGATATGAGAAGTGACACTAAACAATAACAGAGACTGAGATATGATATATAATGATGAATGCGACTGAGTACATAACTGCAATTAAGAAAATAACTCAACAACAAAGAATGACCACTATGGGTCCTAATGATACCAACAACATATGGCCTAAACCTTATTTCTAGAATCAATTACAGCTCAGGTGCTCTAACACATATAATACAGTAGAAATGTTCAGATAAGATAGCTAACAGTTTCATGTAATCGACTAAATCATAATTTACACGGTGCACGCCCACACGACCATCACCTAATATGTGTGTCACCCCAAAATCAATCACATAGCACATAATTCGGAGTTTCTTACCCTCAACACCAAGTTTAGAAGTGTTACTTATCTCGAACAAGCCAAATCCAACATCGAGCAAGCCAAACGATGCTCCAAAAGTTCTATCCCATGCATATAGACCTCGGAACGACTCAAAAGTAGAAAAAACAACTCAAATAAATCAAATAAAACCCAAGGAAACAATTCCAAATGATAAAGGTCGAATCTTTAATCAAAAACCCAAAATCGGCCAAAGGGTTAAAATCCGAACCCGTGCCTTGGAATCCAACGAAACTTATAAAATATGGAAAACCATTCAATTACAAGTCCAACCGTACTTCTTTCACCCAAATGCGAATCTGAATCGATGTTCAAAACTCAAAACTCACTCTATGAAGTTTTTTGGCTAAAAGCCCCAATTTCTCTTTGAAATTCATCAACCAATTTCCACAAATGAGGATAGATTCATGATATAAAATCAAAACTAAGTAGAGAACACTTACCCCAATCTATATGGTGAAAATTGCTTCCAAAATCGTCTCAATCCGAGCCCCTAAAATCAAAATATGATAAGAGAACCAAAACCTCGGAATATATAGAATTTGCCCAGCAATTTCGCACCTACGACACATTAGCTGCTTCTACGGTGTCAATTTTGCGACCAAAATCACGCTTATGCGGAGAAGCACTGGAGGCCTGACTTTGCACCTGCGGTAAAAACTCCGTTTCCGCGCACACGCAGGTGCAAGTCCAAATTGCACTTCTGCGCCCAAACTCACGGCATCTGCGCCTTCGCAGATGCAAAGAAACTTTCGTTTTCGCGGACTGATGCTCCCAACAACACTTCCGCTCCTGCGACTCCTTTGTCGCTTCTGTGGCCATCACACCTGCGCAAACCAGCCGCATGTGCGATCACACCAGATCCTGCTACCAAAACTTTTAGCCAAAATAATTGGCCCAAATGATCTGAACCCCTCAGGAACCCGTCTGAAACTCACCCGAGCCTCTTAGGACCCCGTCCGAATATATCAACAAGTTCCATATCATAATACGGACCTTATCGAGGCCTCAAATCACACACAACAACATCAAAACGACAAATCGTACCTCAAACCACTCTTAAATGAACTTTGAACTTTAAACTTCCAAAACTCGCCCCGAAACATAACAAATCAACTCGGAATGAACTCAAATTTTACACACAAGTCCCAAATGACATAACCAAGCTTTTCAAATTACTGGAACCACAATCTGAACCCGGTTTTATTAGAGTCATATCTCGGTCAAACTTATGAACTTTTCAAACCTTCAAATTTCCAACTTTCACCAATTAGTGCTGAATCCTTCTAGAAACATCCAAATGAAAATATGGGCATATGCCCGAGTCCAAAATCACCATCCATACCTAACGAAACCATCAAAACTTCAATCTAAGGTCAAATACTAAAATGTCAAACATAGTCAACTCTTCTAACTTAAAGCTTAAACCATGAAATTCATTCTTCCGAATCGACTTCGAATAAACTGAAAACCAAAACCCACGACTCACACAAGTAATGATAAATAATACAGAGCTACTCATGACCTCAAATCACCAAACAAAGTGTAAATGCTCAAAGTGGCCGGTCGGGTCTTTACAGGTTTGAGTTGGATGGAAGTGGAATTCTGTAGCGAAAATGCTATCCGATTTTCTATAACTGGCCTACTAGCTTAGAAGCATGTTTATAAGTCTTTTTATGGAATTAACTATAAGTTTTACAGTCTTAATGTAGATTGAAGTCTTCATAAAGATATACGTTGACTCGTTAAGTAAACGACAAAGGTATGTTAAGACTAAACCTTTCCTAAATTTTGGCATGATCCCGTAACTAAACGTATTTGATAACGAGGCATAAAGAGAAGTTCATATTCTTGAATTATGTACATTATCCTAGTCTCATAAGTTATAGTATTCTTTCTTATCGGGACTTTATATTTAGTTAAATATTGTGTCTTTTCAGTCAAGAGCATAGAGGGTATATATATATATATATATATATATATAGTATTACAGTATTATCACCACCACTGAGTTATAAGCGGTGGGCAGACCCCTATTGGGGAAACTCTAAGCAGATGGTAAGTTATATACCAAGCCTATATACTGAGCCTATTGTGGCCGAGCACCTATGAGCGAGCCTAGAATGACTGAGCTGTGATTTGTATATTGAGCCTACTATGTCCGTGCATCTATGAGCGAGCCTACTATAGCCGGGCACTTATACATACCAAGCCTTATAGTCCTGGACAACTATTTTACTTACTATATCAAGACAGATGAACCAATATCAGCAGGTAAGCATATCTTCACATCATCTTTGATCCCCAATTACTTTCTCTTATTATATTATCATCTTAGTTTTAGCTTTCAGTTATTCTATTGCCTTACATACTCGGTACATTATTTAATAATGATGTCCTTTTTGTTGGGGACGCTGCATTTTATGCCCGCAGGTTCAGATAAACATGTGGGTAGACCTCCTCAGTAGATATTATCTGAGTTCGTCTTGATTAGTAAGCTCCACGTCATTCGAAGTTATTTGGTCTAGAGTTTTGAGTACATATTATGTATACATATAGTTTATATGAGTAGGTCGGGGCCCTGTTCCCACCATAGTACATCCATAAGTAGAGGCTTCTAGACATATCCTTTCAGTCACTGCAGTGTGTTGGCCTTGTAAGCCTTGTATGCTCTTTTGGTATTGTCAGATTGCAGGTAGGCCTCGTTAGCCTAAGTTTAGGGATACCCCTCCGGAGCTCATAGTTACATAGTGGTACGTTCGGGCCGAGTATGGCACAGTGTGCCGGCCACGCCTCCCCAGGTTTGGGGGTGACATGGTGTCTGCCAGACCTATTGCATCAAGATGAATTTCAACATCAAGCTCCCAAGACAGGTACTTTTTGCCCGATATATCCAAGTCAACAAAGTCAAGTTTAGAAATATTTGTCATCATTTAGAAAAGAAAGTTCGTACATTTGATACTTCCAAAGTATTTGCTCGAGATGGTAGAGTCTCATGTTGATAACGTGGTGTAAAATAACGACAATAAAGTAAATAAACCAAATTCAAAATATAGAGAAAGACTAATATAT
The DNA here is from genome assembly GCA_005239525.1 of Nicotiana knightiana. Classification (NCBI taxonomy): domain Eukaryota; kingdom Viridiplantae; phylum Streptophyta; class Magnoliopsida; order Solanales; family Solanaceae; genus Nicotiana; species Nicotiana knightiana. Next base: position 29,797 of record ML406318.1, read on the forward strand.
TATTCAACTTCAAACTATATACATAATGAATTGAACTCTCCTATATTTATAGAAGAAAGAAAGCATCTGTGAGGCTTTACAAGAAGCAGTTGCACGACTTTTCACGGAGCATCTACGAGGCTTTTCTTGAGCTTCTTGTAAGCTGTCTACATGAGCTGCTCGCAACCTACCTATTTAACAAGAAGTAGTTGCAAGTTATTTTATTGAGTTGCTTGCAACCTCCCTACATCAGCTGCTTGTAAATAAAATTCAATAGAGTACTAAATGAATAATATTCTTTTGGAAGTACTAATAGATATAATATTCTGGTGAACAGGGCATCTTGAAGCATATTGATGATGCAATGATCAGCTACTTACAGAGTCCAGCAATATCGAGCTAAAATTTACTGATCCCCCTTGCGTAGCTACTCATATTTGAATCTTGCTTTGTGTGGATTGGTCTATACATTTTCTTCAAGAATATTGTGTTATGAAAATATTATATTTTGGATGTCCATTTATTACTTCGCTATAGATAATCTTCCTGAAGAAGATTATGTATTTGGTACTCCGTTGAAGTTTATCTACAAGAAGTTGATGCAGGCAGGTTGCAAGCAACTCAATGAAATGACTTGAAACAACTTCTTATTAAACAGACAGGTTGCGAGCAGCTCATGTAGACAACTTACAAGCAGCTCAAGAAAAGCCTCCTAGTTGCTTCCTGAAATGCCTTGCAACTATTTCCTTTATTCTATAAATAGCGTAGATTTTAATTCATTATGTACATCAGTTTGAAGCTGAATAATATATTAATCTGTCTCTATACTTGGCTTTGATGTATTTGCTTTATAATATTTATTTTATAACACATTATCAACACAAAACTTTACCATTTCGATCAAATACTTTGAAAGTGTGAAAGATACAATTTTTTTTTCTAAATACTGAAAAATCTTTCTAAAATTGAATTTGTGACCCTGGATATATCGGGAAAAGCTACATGTCTTGGGTACTTGATGCTGAAATTCATATTGATGCCATAGGTCTGGCAGACACTATTAAGGATAAAAATCAGGCATCAGACCAAGATCGTGACAAAGCAATGATACTCAAACGCTATCACCTTGATGAAGGCTTGAAAATAGAATATCTCACTGTTAAAGATTCAGTTATATTGTGGAATAATTTGAAAGATAGATATGACTACTTGAAGATGTCGTTCTTCCACAGATATGTTATGATTGAATTCATTTAAGGTTACAAGATTTTAAATATATCAGTGAGTATAATTCTACTATGTTTAGAATTATTTCCCAATTAAAATTATATAATGATAATATTATTGATCATGATATGCTGGAGAAAATTTTCACCACCTTTTATGCCTCGAATATGCTCTTGCAGCAGCAATATTGAAAGATGGATTCAAAAAATATTCTAAACTTATTTTATATCTTCTTGTGGCTGAGAAACATAATGGGATTTTAATTAAAAATTATGAAAGCAGACCTACTGGTTCTTATCCATTCCTGAAGTGAATGAGACGAACTTCCACCAAGCAATGCGTGGAATTGTCGTGACCCCAGTCGTGGTCATAACTGTGGTTGGGGAAGAAACTCTAATTATGGTAATTATAATGTACCAAAGACCCTCCTCCCCACCAGTAGTGGAAAAGAAAGCAACAAAAGCATGAAGCAGTGCAAACAACAAATACATAAAATACATGCTATAGATGTGGAGGAAAAAGGCATTGGTCACGTACATGTCGTACGTCGAAGCACCTGGTTGAGCTTTATTAAGCCTTCCTAAAAAATGCAGAAAAAAATGTTGAAGAAAATTTTATTTTTGAAGATAATGTTGACTTCGTGCATTTAGATGTAGCTGAATTCTTTGTATTCCTAGAAGGAAAAATAAGTTATGTAATCGGTGATTAATCTATAGAAATTTGAATATTTTAATTTTTATTGTTTGTATTAAATATGATGGTCATGTTAGTATAATCCTGGTACCTAAACAAAAATAATACTTTAATAATGATGTTTACAATAATATTTATTTTGTTTATATCATTTTATTTTGAAGAATATCGATATTACTCAAATTATTTTTGGATTAAAGTTCAATCATGAATACATTTGTGTGATTGGTAGTGGAACAAGCCATGCCATATTCAAAAATCAAAAATGTTTTTCTTATTTGCATAGGAAAGAGCAAATGTTTCTAAAATTTTCGGTAACATAAGTTTGATTGAAGGCTCCGGAGAGCCACTATATTTCTGCCTAAGGGAACAAAATTTAGTATAGACGGTGCATTTTTTGTTTCAAATCCCGAAGAAACTTCTTGAGTTTTAAAGATATCTATCTTAATGGGTATCATGTTGAGACAATAGATGGAATGAATATGGAATATCTTTGTATTACAAAGAATGTATTTGGACAGAAGTACACTGTAGAAATACCAATTTTATCATTTGCTTATACTATACAAAAGATTAGTACATTTGTAGCACTCCCTATCGTAAACTAGAAGTTTACTGATTTAAATAAGTTTGTGCTTTGGCATGGCCGCTTGGGCTATTCTGATGTACGAGTTATTGAAAATTCAAATGGGCATCCATTAAATAACATGAAGGTTTTTATAAATGGTGGATTTTCTATTGATGCCTGTTATCAAGGAAAAATGATCACTAGATCATTACTAATGAATGTTGGCATTGATTCCCAACCTTTTTAAAGCGTATACATGGGGATATATGTGGACCTATTCACCCATCATGTGGGTTGTTTAGATGCATCTTCAAGGTGGTCTTATGTGTGCTACTCTCATCTCGCAGTCTGGCATTTGCAAAGCTATTCATACAAATAATTCGATTAAGGACACAATTCCCAAATTATACTATAAAAGTTATTTTCCTTGATAATGCTGGAGAATTATCATCTAAAGCTTTTGATGATTATTATCTATTAGTTGGAATAAAAGTTAAACATCATGTAGTTCACGTTCATACTCAAAATGGCCTTGTAGAGTCAATTATTAATCGCTTGTACTTGATAGCAAGACCACTACTTATGAAAACAAAGTTGCCCACTACTGTTTAGGGTCATGCTAGCTTGCATGCAACATCCATTGTTTGTCTCAGACCGACACATTATAATAAATATTCTCTATCAAAATTAGTTTTTGGTCATGAATTGAACAGTTTCTACGAATTTTTGGATGTGATGTGTAGGTTCCAGTAATACCACCACAACAAAGTAAGATGGCCCCCACCGAAGGTAAGAATATATGTTGGGTTTGAATCATCCTCTATTATTCTTCATCTTGAACCATTGACAGGAGATTTGTTTATTGCTAGATTTGCAGATTGTCGATTTGATGAAATAAATTTCTGACAACTAGGGAGGAGAGAAAAAGGAAATCAAAAGAGAAATTGTGTGAAAAGTTTTATCTTATCTCATTTTGATCCATGTACCCCTATATGTAATCAGTAGATCCAAAAGATCATCCATTTACAGATTTGAAAATAATAATTAAGTTACACATTCCTGCAGAGAATGTGCCTATCAAAATTGATGTCCCAACAGGACCACCTTCCAGTGCCATAGCTAATGAATCTCATGTACGCTAACATGATAGACCATTGGGTTCCAAGGATAGAAATCCTAGGAAAACAAAAAAGGTAAAAGATTAATCTCAATATATGATATTTCTAAAAAAATCAGTGATCCCGAGACTTAAGTGAATGAGTGTAACGACCCGACCAGTCGCTTTGAGCATTTGCACTTCGCTCGGTAGTTTGAGGGCATGTGTAACTCCATGTCATGTTATTACTTGTGCGAATCGTTGGTTTTGGTTTTCAGGTTATTCGGAAGTGATTTGGAAGAATGAATTTCATGTTTGAAGCTATAAGTTGGAAGAGTTGACCAAGATGAGGTATATGTCGCAGAAGCGTGGTTCGTTGTAATAGCAGAAGCAGTGGCCGCTCCTTCGTGTGCGCAATAATTTGTTCCACAGATGCGATAGGCGAATTCCAGTAACTATCCGCAGAAGCGCAAGTTTGGTCGCACAAGCGACACCGCAGAAGCGCAAATCTGTTCGCAAATGTGAACATGTCTGGGCAGAACATATATTTCGGGGAGTTGGTGGGTTTTCACCATTTTCCGATTTTGGAGCTTCATTTCGGCAAATTGGAAGAGGAATTTCACCATGTTAATTGTGGTAAGCATTCTTGACTTGCTTTTGAGTATATTTCATGAATCTATCCTCGTTTTTGGCATTTGGTGGATGATTTCGAGAGAGAAATAGGCGGGAG
>ML406318.1:35168-58963 GCA_005239525.1 Nicotiana knightiana
GGGGGGGGGGGGGGGGGGGGGGTTGTATAAATTTTCATAGAGTGAATTTTTGAGTTCTATTAATATATTCAGAGTTGGATTTGAGCGAAACTAGTACGGTTGGACTCGTAATTGAATGTGTTGGTGGATTTTGTGAGTTTCATCAGGTTTCGAGGCGTGAGCCTAAGTTTGACTTTTTGGCCGTCTTTGGGTTTTTGAGTAAAGATTCGAACTTTATCATTTAGAATTGTTTCCTTAGGCTTTATTTGATGTATTTGAGTTTCTTTTGGCTAGTTTCGAGCCGTTTAGAGGCCGGTAAGCGCGGGATGGCTTTTTTTGGAGCATCGTTCTACTTGCTCGGCATTTGATTTGGTTCATTCGAGGTAAGTAACACTTCTAAACTTGGTGCTGAGGGTATGAATCCCTGAATATGCGTGATATATGTTTTTTATTGAGGTGACGCACATGCTAGATTATGGGCGTGCACCGTGTGAATTGTGACTCAGTTATTTCTATGGTACCATGTAGTTACCTAATCTTATCTGTAACCATGAAATCTCCATGTGCTAGAGTAATTGGGTTGTGATCCATGCTAGAAATCATGCTTAGATTATATGCTGGCATTGTTTGAACCCACAGAGGTTGTGTTACATGTTGAATTAATTTCTTTATTTCAAATTTACACTCAAGCACAACTATTATTTGCATATCATATCTTAGTCTCTGCTTTCCTTCATTTATACATCATGTCATCACTGTTTGGGTTGATTATAATGATTCTTGTGAGCTGGAGAGATTGGAGAGATTGATGACTGAGTGAGGCCGAGGGCCTGATGGTGAGGATATTTATGGTTTCGGGTTGCATGCCACATCATGTTTATTAGATTCATCCCATGATTGGCTTATTATAGTGTTTGGGATTGAATTTCCACTCCGGAGTATGCACATCCACAATGGGCGCAGGATCGAGTGCGAGTGCCGAGCGATTGGGAGGATTGAGTGACTATGATGATTGACTAACTGCGAGGACTGAGTGACTGGAAGGATTGAGCGGATTGATACTATGAGAGTATGCATATGGTTATTCACTATTTTGTATTGCATTTAGTATGCACACTTGACATACATGCATATAGATGCATTTTCCTCATGCTATACAGTATTACGTCATTCATGACTTTTCATATACATTGACATGTAGGCATAGAGAAAATACTTTCCTCATGCCATTTGATAATGAAACACTTGTTGAAAAGTTTTGGAAAGAAAATCACGGTTTTACAAACTTATATTTTGGTGCTTTCGGTAAAAGATTTTGGTTTTGCAATTTTATTTAAAAAAAAAACATGTCTATTTTCCCTTAACTGTGAACGAGTTGAGCATCATACCTCTGGGTTATTTTTCTTGCACTATTTTTATTATGATTGTTATGAACTGTTGCTAGTTATTGGAGTTGAAATCTGACCCTTGTCCCAAAACGTCACTACTTTCAACCTAAGGTTAGGCTTGTTACTTATTGAGTACATGGGATCGATTGTACTCATACTACACTTCTGCACCTTGCATGCAGATGTTGGATGCTTATACGATAGGAGCTGGATTTGAAGATGTACGTGCGTTACATTTATGTCTATCACTTGTCCTTGCTAGCATTAGATTTGAATTTTGTTCATTTGCATTTCAAACAGATGTTGTAATTATTGCAATTCAATCTTGTAAAACTCTAAATCTTAGAAGCTCATGATTTGTACTACCATTCCTTGGGGAATTTTTGTATAAAAGAAGTTGTATTATCATTTCTTCTCTTAGTCAACTTCATTAAATTGCATAGTTATTAATTGGCTTACCTGACAGGTTGGGTTAGGTACCATCATGACTCGTTGGATTTTGGGTCGTGACAAGTTGGTATCAGAGCTCTAGGTTCATAGGTTCTATGAGTCATGAGAAAGTGTCTAGTCGACTCGTGCGGATCAGTATGATGACGTCCATACCTATCTTTGAGAGGCTACAAGGCATTTAGGATAAACTTTCCATATTTCTTTCCTTATCGTACGACATTGATTCAGATTGAAGTGTAACTCTTTGAATTCCTTTCATGCATTCGTATGCGCATGTGAGCACTCGATATTAGCTATAAATCGACGGCTTGTGATTCTATGGTATGTGCATGGTAAGATTACATGGCGGTTTGATGGTTTTTGAATGACTCTTGGCACGTTCGAGGACGAACATATGTTTAAGTGGGGGAGAATGTAACGACTCGAGCGGTCATTTTGAGCATTTGCACTTTTCTCAGTAGTTTGAGGGCATGAGTAGCTTTGTATGATGTATTATGACTTGTGTGAATCATTGATTTTAGTTTTCTTGTTATTCAGAAGTGATTTGGAAGAATGAATTTCATGTTTGAAGCTTTAAGTTGGAAGAATTGACTAAATTTAACTTTTGTGTATTTGACCCCAGAATGGAGTTTTAATGATTTCCTTAGGCCCGGATAGTGATTTTGGACACAGGGGCATATACCTGGATTTGCATTTGGATATTTCTAGAAGGTTTCGACGCTAATTGGCAAAAATTGGAATATTTGAAGGTTTGGAAAGTTCATAAGTTTGACTGGGAGTTAACTTTGATGATATCAAATTCAGATTAACTTTTCGGGAATTTTAATAGCTTCTCTATGTCATTTGGGAATTTTTTGCTAAGTTTGAGCTCATTCCGGGTTGATTTGATATGTTCTGGCACGAGTTTTGAAAATTTAAATGTTCAAGTTCATTAAGTTCGAATTGAGGTGCGATTCGTCATTTCGATGATGTTATGTGTGATTTGAGACCTCAAGTGGGTCCGTATTATGTTATGTGACTTGTTAGTATATTCAGACGGGGTCCCGAGGGGCCCGGGTGAGTTTCGGACGAGGTTCAGACCGTTTCGTTGCATGTTGCAATTGGATAAGGCTGCTGGTTCTGGTGTTGCCACGTCTACAGTTAATTGGTCGTAGAGGCCACTTCGAGATGCAGGGTTTTCCTTCGCAGAAGCGGGAAGGGAAGTTGGGCGTGAAGGCCGCAGAAGCGGGATTTGTTCCACACCCGCGGCATCACAGAAGCTGAGGGATAGGTCGCAGAAACGTGGTTCATCGCAATAATGGAAGCATTGGTCGCACTTGCATGTGCGTAGCAACATAATTTGTTCCGCATGTGGGATATTCTAGTAATTGTCCGCAACAATGTAAGTTTGGTCCCACAAGTGACGCTACAGAAGCGCAAATCTGTACTCAAAAGCTAACATGCATGGGCAGAACATATATTTTGGGGGAGTTGGTGGTTTTTCACCATTTTCGGATTTTGGAGCTCGGTTTGGGCGACTTGGAAGAGGAATTTCACCATGTAAATTGAGGTAATCATTCTTGACTCGCTTTTGAATATATTTCATATATCTAATCTCGTTTTTGGCATTTGGTGGATGATTTTGAGAGAGAATTTTGTGGGTTCTTGTCTAAAGTTTCAATGAGTGAATTTTTGAGATTTGAACATCGATTCAGAGTCGTATTTGAGTGAAACTAGTATGGTTGGACTCATAATTGAATGTGTTGTCAGAATTTGTGAGTTTCATCAGGTTCTGAGGTGCGGGCCCGGTTTGATTTTTAGTTGACCTTGGGTTTTTGAGTAAAGATTCGACCTTTATCGGTTGAAATTGTTTCTTTAGGCTTCATTTGATGTATTTGAGTTGCTTTTGGCTAGTTTCGATTCGTTTGTAGGTCGGTACGCGCAAGATGGCATTTTTGGAGCATCGTTTGATTTGCTCGATATTGGATTTGGTTCGTTCGAGGTAAGTAACACTTATAAACTTGGTGATGAGGGTATGAACCCATGAATGTGCACGATACGTGTTTTGTGTTGAGGTGACGCACATGCTAGGTCACAGGCGTGTCGCATGCATCGCTTGAATTATGACTCTGTTATTTCTGTGGTACTGTGAAGTTACCTAATCTTATATGTGACCATGAAATCTCTATGTGCTAGAGTAATTGGGTTGTGATCCATGTTAGAAATCATGCTTAGGCCACATGCTGGCACTGTTTGGACCCACAGAGGTCGTGTTACATGTTGAATTAATTTCTTTATTTGAAATTTACACTCAGGCACAACTATTATTTGCATATCATATCTCAGTTTCTGTTGTCCTTCGTTTATACATCATATCATCACTGTTTGGGCTCGTTATCGTGATTTTTGTGAGCTCGAGAGACTGAAGAGATTGATGACTGAGTGAGGATGAGGGCCTGATGGTGAGGATATTTATGGGATCAGGCTGCACACCGTATCAAGTTTATTTAATTCATGCCATGATTGGATGATTATAGTGCTTGGGATGGAATTTCCCCTTCGGAGTTCGGACATCCACAGTGGGCACAGGTACCTATTAAGTGCGACCGCGAGTGCCGGGCGATTGGGAGGATTGAGTGACTGTGAGAACTAACTGACTGTAAGGACTGAGTGATTGGAGGACTGAATGACTAGAAGGACTGAGCGGATTGATACTCTGACAGTATGCACATGGTCATTATGTTGTATTGCTTTCGATATGCACACTTGACATACATGCATAGAGATGCATTTTCCTCATGCGGTATGGTATCAGGTCATTCATGACTTCTCATACACATTGACATGTAGGCATAGAGATGTACTTTTCTTATTCCATTTGATAATGAAACACTTACCTGTTGAAAATTTTTTGAAAGAAAATCAGGGTTTTACAAACTTACTCATATTTTTGTGCTTTCAGTAAAAGATTTGGGATTTACTATTTTATTTGAAAAACATGCCTAATTTCCCTTAATTGTGAACGAGTTGAGCATCATACCTCTGGGTTATTTTTCTTGCACTATTTTTATTATGATTGTTATGAACCATTGCTGGTTATTGGAGTTGGACTATGACCCTTGTCCCAACTCGTCAGTACTTTCAACCTAAGGTTAGGTTTGTTACTTATTGAGTATATGTGATCGGTTGTACTCATACTACACTTCTGCACCTTGCGTGCAGATCTTGGATGCTTATGTTGCCGTGTATGGCAGGATCTGGATTTGAAGATATACCTGCGTTCCAGTTATGGCCATCACTTGTCCTTGGTAGCATTAGATTCTAATTCTGTTCATTTACATTTCAAACAAATGTTCTAATTATTGCAATTCAGTCTCGTAAAAATCTAAATCTTAGAATCTCATAATTTGTACTAACAGTCTTTAGGAATTCTTGTATAAAAGTAGTTTTATTATCATTTCTTCTCTTAGTCAACTTTATTAAATTGGATAGTTGTTAATTGGCTTACTTGACGAGTTGCGTTAGGTGCCACCTCGACTAGTTGGATTTTGGGTTGTGACAAGTTGGTATCAGAGCTCTAGTTTTATAGGTTCTACGAGTCATTAGCAACTGTCTAGTAGAGTCTTGCAGATCGGTATGATGATGTCCATACCTATCTTCGAGAGGCTACAAAGCATTTTGGATACACTTCCATCTTTCTTTCCTTATCATGCAACATTGATTCAGCTTGAAGCATAACTCTTTGAATTTATTCCATGCATTTGTATACACATGTGAGCGCTTAATATTAGTTGTACATCGACGGCTTGTGATTCCATAGATGAGGTGCGAGATGTGATTTTAGTGTGATGATGATGGGCCAATCTGGAGGACTTGAGGTTGGGTTTTGACTATAGATTGAGCATGGGTATTTTGGTTGTATGAGCATATGAGTTTGGATGAAAATATGATGAGTATGATGTAACTGCGAGATGTGTTCAGAAGGTTTGAGTGTGACAGGAAAAATTTGCTTGGGATGTGGGAAGGATTATTGGGTGCTTGATTTCTGTCTTTGATGTGACGTATAGTCTCTAGTTATGAGTGTGTTGAAAGATCTTTCATGTTGTTTAATTATGGAATGAAGTAGATTTTCAATTCTCTTTGTGAGTTCAGGCTCAGGAAGATTAAGTGATGACGTAGTAGTTGTGGCTGTGAATGGTTATAGAGAGATGTAAGTTTAAAGCTAAGCAAGTGGGTTATCACTTGCGGGGTAATCTACGGATATCTGATCCTTATGATGTTGTGTGAAGGCTTTATTTTCTACCAATGGGTTTCATTTGTGCGATTTGAGTTTGGATCGGTTGTAATAGTTAACATGACCATCACCTGGATGTATGCGAGCTTGGTAGATGATTTGAGGTACTATATGGTTTGTGTTATGTGAGATTATGAAGGGTTTAGTTGAATCTCCCTGCGATATTATGGTAGTAATAGAGTATGGATGTTGCGAGTTATCGAGTTATTTGATCTATGGATTTGAGCCAAGTGAGGGAGTCTGCTATCACCGATCTGATTGGATGGTTATGTGTTGTGCTAGTTTTCGTTTGTGGCATACTTATTAATCATATATGACTTGCGACGGTTGAGATCGAGGATGACTCGAGTAAAGGAATTTCTGGATACGGGTTATGTTCACTTTATGGGTATATGGGAACCATGGGATGATTGAGTTGTTATTTGTAAATGATGTAGTGTTCGTTGAGTAGGAAATTGCTCGGTTGCTTAAAGGTGTGGATTACTTCACTGGGTATTGTTGTGCTAATGAGGCACAAGTCATTCGGCCTATTTGATCGATGTAATTGAGATTTGAGCAAGATGGATGACCCTCGAGAAGGTTCTAATGTACTCAAGATTTATATGTAGCAATTGAGAATTTTGCGGATTTAAATATGGCTAGAATCGGAGATTTAAGTTGGGTGGTGTCGAGACTTGTGTCATTTCTATATCATTTTGGGTTCTATATTTCAATGTCAGGAAGGTGAAGAAAACGACTTTGGATTCACAGAAGGTCTCTTTATAGTGGTTGTCTCGGCTGTGGTACTTTTGGGGTGCTTAAGAGGGAATACATCGGCTTATAGATTTAGGGCGGTGTGGTTTTATTCTTGGATCTTGTAGGGTGATTTTTGGTTGAGGATCATGGTATTATGGCGAGGAGGAATGTCAAGTTGAGGGTAAGTCAGAAGGAACTCGGAGAAATAGGACAACTTGGTAGTAGGATGGACCAGTACAACAATGGGTATGATCGGTTCCTTAGGTACCTATGATGTGGTGAGTCTCTAGGGGTGTTTTGTGGCAATATCTTGGGTTTGGCGACCTGCGCAACTTGATTGAGTTAGAGATATTTAGTTCTGATGGCTTGATTATGTGAAAATGGGTTTCAAAGAGTTCTCGATGGTTTTTACCATGGTTTGAGATGGATATTTCCTACCGGCTTGAGGAGCATGTTGCGTATTGTGATTTTCTCCTGGATGGGATCAAATGGAAGGTTTCTGACTGATCGGATATGTATTCTGTTGGACTCAGAATTGATTATGAGATTCTCGTACTTTTCATATGATGGCATGATAGATGCGGTGTGTTGTGTGGGGTTGAGATTTGCATGTGCAAGGTCACGGTCTGAATTTGGAGGGAAGGTCATGAATTTTTGACAACATGGACAATTTCAGATATTTAGATGAAAGTTACAACTACTTGGTAATTCCTAAGAATGGTGTGCATTTCAGAAGGCGCACTGTGTGTTGACTTACAAATGCTTCATTGGTATTGCGGTACTCCCCTAGTTGATTGACTGCTAATATTCAGATTTTCTCTATGTGGCACGAAAGAATTTTATTAGTATTCCTCATGGGATGATCATCTATGAGAGATGTGTTAGACATTCAGGCGACGAATTTGAAATCAGATATGATGATTCGTGTGTTCTATGGATTTGGAGACCAGGAATTCTCAGAAGCAAATCGTTTCGTGGTTATGGACTGCGAAGGTGTGGATAAAGCTAGTCATATGATAATATGTGTTATGGTTAGGTCATTCTGGACCTTCAGAGGGTTATTTATCTATTTGTGGATGACCAAATTTGATTTGGTTCCCATTTGGTAGACCCAATGAGGATGTGTATTCTACACGAGGTCGGATAGGTTGACTTCGTACTGCTATTATTGAGGGATGTTCCATTCGATAGAGTTGAGCTTATTCGTGTTCTGATATGATTTATTTGTTACTCTCTATGCTATGAAGGGTTATGATTTGTTGGTTATAAGCACACATGGTACGGTTCTATTTGGGTCTTGTAGCGAGATTTGAATGAGATGGTTATTGAGGTGTCAAATGGTTAATCGTTTCGTGGTTATGTTCTCTCCGAACAGTGGTATATTGTGCTATTTGCTTCTCCATAGTTATGGTCATACACTTCGTGTATTTGATGTCAAAATGCGTGTAGTTCTTGATTGTGAGAATTGTGGCTTGAGGTATTTCATATGGACCCGTGTTTGGATGGCGTCACGCATTGCAACTGGGTTATGTCGGGATATGCTCCTTTGTGTTAGATTCATGTGTCTTGGTTCTACTATGTATGATGGGTTCGTAGTATTGCGATTGTGGTGGTACTTGTTGAACTTATGGTATGGTTCTCTCGGTTGAGTCATTTTCCATGATTGAGTACATTTGAGTTGTTTCTTATTTGTGCACGGATTGCGCGAGTTTTGTCTTTAGGTTGTATTGATGTGGCATGTCACTAGAGTGGTTGTGTGATGAGATGAGGTCATTAGACCTAGGATGGATACTATAGGATTTGATTACAGCATGTATGGAGGAATAATATCAGAAGTCGGCTTAGGATTTGGCTTAAGTTCTTGGAAGACGAGAGGGAGCTCCATGACTTGTTGATCTGATAAAGTGGTTATGAGTTTATGTATGTTTATTTTATCATCGACAATGTGCAGAGGTTTTATAATGAGGTTTTGTTTGATATGAGGTTTATTATCGAACCAGGTTTGTTTTGAGAAGTTATTGTGGTCGAAAATTATTGCTACGAGTATGCAAGTTATGCAATATATCATGTATTTACAACTTGGGTTATGGTTATGACTTGATACAACTTGTTCAGACTTATACAATGTGTCGATGCGAGATTCGTGTCTTATAGGAAATTCCGGATATTGGAAATTGGATTCTGTGGTTTACGGGCTAAGGTTGAAGTAATGATCTTCAATTATGTTGTTTTAAATCGGGCCTATATGGAAAAGGGTGATGTGGGATCACCCCCGGGTATGTGCATGGTAAGGTTACGTGGTGGTTTGATGGTTTTGGAACGACTCTTAGCACGATTGAGGATGAACGTATGTTTAAGTGAGGGAGAATGTAACGACCCGGTCGGACTTTTTGAGGATTTGCACTCCGTTTGGTAGTTTGAGGGCATGAGTAGCTCCTTATGATGTATTATGACTTGTGTGAATCGTCGGTTTTTGTTTTCAGGTTATTCAGAAGTGATTTGGAAGAATGAATTTCATGTTTGAAGCTTTAAGTTAGAAGAGTTGACCAAATTTGACTTTTCTATATTTGACCTGGGAATGGAGTTATGATGGTTTCGTTAGGTTCGGATGGTGATTTTGGACTTGGGCGTATGCCCAGATTTTCATTTGGATATTTCTAGAAGGTTTCAACACTAATTGGCGAAAAGTTGGAAAATTTGATGATTTGGAAAGTTCGGGTTCAGAATAAGATTTCGAGAATTTGAATAGCTTCTTTATGTTATTTGGGACCTGTGTGCAAAATTTGAGCTCATTCCGGGTTTATTTGATATGTTTAGCATGAGTTTTGGAAATTGAAAAGTTCAATTTCATTAAGCTCGATTTCAGGTGCGATTCATCGTTTCAATATTATTGTGTGTGATTTGAGACCTCGAGTAGGTCCGTATTATGTTATGGGACTTGTTAGTATATTCGGACGGGGTCCTGAGGGACCCCGGTGAGTTTCATACAAGGTTCAAACCATTTTGTCGCATGTTGCAATTGGCTAAGGCTGCTGGTTTAGGTGTGGCCGCGTCTGCAGTCAATTGGTCGCAGAAGCCACTTTGAAGATGCAGGGTTTTCCTTTGCAGATGTGGGAAGAGAAGTTAGGCATGAAAGCCGCAAAAGCGTGATTTGTTCTGCACCCGCAACATCGCAGAAGCAGAGGGATAGGTCGCAGAAGCGTGGTTCGTCGCAACAGCGGAAGCAGTGGTTGCACCTGCATGTGCGCAAAAGTGGAATTTGTTCTGCAGGTGCGATAGGAGAATTCTAGTAATTGTCTGCAGAAACGCAAATTTGGTCGCACAAGCGACGCCACAGAAGCGCAAATCTGTTTGTAAATGCGAACATGCCTGGGCAGAACATATATTTTGGGGGAGTTGGTGTTTTTTCACCATTTTCATATTTTGGAGCTTGGTTTGGGAGACTTGGAAGAGGAATTTCACCATGTGAGTTGGGGTAAGCATTCTTGATTCGCTTTTGAATATATTTCCTTATTTTATCCTTGTTTTTTGGCATTTGGTGGATGAGTTCGTGAGAGAAATTGGGGTTTTTTGTTGTTACAACCTATATTTTCGTATGTGAAAGTACGCCATAAGTAAATTGATATAAGCTCGGAAATGAGATGTCACATCTCGCATTTTCGTACGTTAAAGTTTCTTCTTCATTTAATTGACGTAGACTCAAGAATGAGATTTTCTTGAGATTATAAGCATTTATGCTATTTATAACAAGCAATAAGTAAGTGCTGTGAAAGATAAAGAGTAAACGAATCAAAGAAAATGAGTTTCATTGAAGGTTGTTAATTTGGTATAAAATACGGTCCAAGTCATAATACCACGTATTTATGGACTAGTACCATACAAGGTACCACATGACCATTATGGTAAGGTGTATAAAGTATGTTAAAAGTGAATTGTATTTTAAGTAATTTGAGATAATTTATAATTATGTGGGCAATTAATTAATTATTGATTAGTGGAAAATTAACAAGTTAACAAATCTAGTGGACATTTTGGTGGATAAGGTTGTAACGTGGCAGCCCACTATTCAACTTAATGGCTCTTAAATTGAATTGCAAGGTGTCACATTTTAAGAGATTTGGTGACTAAAGTAAGCTTATTAGGTGGGGCCTACATCAATACTAACAAAAGTTATCTCTAACTTAAAAGAGATGCATATTAACGTGAGATTTTCATTAGTATCTTCAACAATATTAGAAATTCAACAAGATTCTCATAGTATCTTGAACAAGATTAGCAATTCAATAAGATTTCATAACATCTTAAGCAATGTGAGATTTTGCAATTTTAAGGGAGTACAGTGTAATTTTTCTCAAGAATACCATACGAATTTTCTCCTACTTCGATCCGTCATTACGTGTTGTTGCAATCAACGGAGGTTAAACGGATTGTCAAGAGAGTCGGTTCAGGTATGCTAAGGCCAAACCTTTCCTTCATTTTGAAATGATCTCGTAATTACATATGTTTGATAACGAGGCATAAAGAGAAGTTCATGCTCCCTAATTTATATACATTATCCTAGTCTCCTAAGTTACAGTATTCTCCCTTATCGGGACTTCATATTCAATTAAATATTATCTTATTCTAGTCAAGAGAGCAGAGAGTCTATATATACATTATTATAGTATTTTTACTACCGTCGAGCTATAATCGATGGGCAGGCCCCTAATAGGAAACCTCTGATCAGATGGTAAGTTATATACCGAGCCTACTGTGACCGAGCGCCTATGAGAGAGACCATCATGGCAGAGATACAGAGCCTAGTATGGCCGAGCGCCTATGAGCGAGCCTACTACGGCAGAGCAGTTATATATACCGAGCCCTATAAGGCCGAACAACTATTTTACTTACTATATTGAGAGAGTTGAGTCAGTATCAGCAGGTAAGCATATCTTCAAATTACCTTTGACTCCCAGTTACTTTCAGTTATTATATTATCAGTTCAGTTTCAGCTTTCAGTTATCTTGTTGCCTTACATACTCGGTAGATTATTTCGTACGAAAGTCCCTTTTGTCGGGGATGCTGCATTTCATGCGTGCAAGTTCAGACAGACAGACAAATAGACCTCCTTAGTAGGTGTTTCCCGAGTTCAGCTTGACCGGTAAGCTCCGCGTCCTTCGAAGTTGCCGGGTCTAGAGTTTTATGTACAACTTGTGTATATATGTGTATATATATATATATATATATATATATATATGTTATGGATAGGTCGGGGCCCTGTTCCGATCACAGTACATCCATAGATAGAGGCTTGGTGACATATCCTGTCAGTTATTGCAGTATGTTGGGCTTGTAAGCTTTGTATGTATATTTTGTTGGTTTTCCAGCTGTAGTAGTTATGACGGCCTTGTCGGCCCAACTTTATATTGATGTTTAGTCAGCGTTTGCAAATTGTCTTGCAATATGACCCATGGCCAAAGTATGACATTATATGTTCAAAGTTCCTTAGTCGCAAGTTAGTATGCAAGGATAGGTAAGGCACCGGATGCCATTCCCGCCCCTAGGCTCGGGGCGTGACATAAGTGGTATCAGAGCAGTTCTATCCTAGGGAGTCTACAAGCCGTGTCTAGTAGAGTCTTGTTTATGGGTGTGTCGTGCACCACACTTATAAGCAGGAGGCTAAAGGGCATTTAGGATTGTCACTCTTTCTTCTTACTCTAGATCGTGTGGTAGAGCTCAGTTATAAGAACTAAATTTCCTGAACTCTATCTTATTCATAATACGACGATTCCTACATCCAGAAAGACGGTTGGTAAGAGATATAACTGAGGAAGAGTTGAGTTAGAGGAACTCAATTTTTGCATCATGATTATGATGGATAAATATGAGGTATTCAGCAGATCATATGTATACTAAGATGTGTAAGCTTCTTGATAAGGATCCCTAAGGCAAGAATTCCTATCCACTCTTACGGTAAAAAGGAATAAGAGAATCAGGAGGTAGACACGAGTTTCAAAAAGTAAAAGAAGCAAGGTGACGAAGGGTATGAGGTACCTAGTTAGTAGATATGACCATTATCTACAATTCAAGCAGAGAAATATAGGCATTTTGAGTTACCTTTAATTGTAACAGAGATATGAACAATTGGCCACACCCATCTCATTTATGCCATATGAAAGCTAATAGAAGTAGTATAAGAGAAGGACAGATATCAGGATCGGACTGGGGTTAGAGTGACCCAAATGGTGGATGGACTGTTTGCGTTAGTCGACATTTCTGAAGAATATTGCAAATGTGCTGATAGATCTCCTTATGAGACACCTAGATGGTGCACTCTAAAACAGTACTGCTAGATATGAGTACTACAAAGATAGACACCGGAAGCCTAGAAGGGATAAATATTACCTTAGTGTGGCTCCCGTCCCTAGTAGAGAAAGAATTTTAGGAAATTCGAAGAGCCAATGGATGGAGCAAGGGGAGCTAAAAGCAAAAGAATGTCTTTTTCAAGTTTTCAGAATAAAGTGATAGACATAGATGTTAGCGGGAAATGAGAAGAGAGTTAATGAAGCATTATGAGTAAGATGTGATACATGGATGACAACGGTAGATCAAATAGAAGATAGTATTACAGAGTCCACAGTCAAGTGAAGGAAAATACGAGAGGTGACAAGCCTTGAGGCAACAAAAGAGTATAGGCCATAAAGTCACATCCTCATTTCGAAAAATAAGTTTGTGACTCTAACGTGATTTCCAGGAGGAAAAGTTAGACCCTAAAATAATAGAAATCGGTATGGGCTGGTGAACAAGAATAAACTAAACATGAATTAGGGGCTGAGTGATTTGATAGCGGTCGACATCATGAGAATTTTAGATTTCATTTCGGTGATAACAGAATGAACAACAGAAGAAGGTTAATAAGAAATTCAGAGAATGGTTACGTAGGAAGATGCTTACCTAAAGCAAGCAATGTGAGAAAATTTAAGCTTAAGAGACTGTATATGCTAGTTATAGTAATTGTCATCCTTGCGAGTAGGGAATTTTGTTTTCCTTAGTACAGAAGGATTACCGCAAGGCGAGTAAGGGTCATCGATGACGTGAAAAGATGCCAAGAATGAAGAGGTAAAACATCTATACATAGATCATTGTAGCACTAAATGTTAGTACTCCCCTAAAGGGGGAATATGGAGTGATGTGGCATTAAGTCAGCATTAGGTGGTTCTAGTGACTATGGAATGGTGAAGGAAGAATGCGATAAAAATGAAAAAGCAATGAGATTGCACTAATCCAGAATATTATTCAAGCACGACGTCAAGGAAAGGAAGCAAGGGTTCCTACCCGGAATGTTATTGATAAATAATGAGTCAGTGCGAGAGGTAAGTTAGACAAAGGAAATAACCTAAGAAAGATTACGAGGAATATTGATATGAGAATGGGCCAACGTGTAGTTTACAGTTGATTCAGGAAGAGGTTGTAGATGAATTAGCAGATCGTGCAAGATAAACATAGTAAAATCCAATATACTGAATTCAACTTTGCAGTAATGTCATTGTACTACTTGAGATATATTCAGATAGGAGTCGGGATAGTTAAATGTATCGTATGAATGTTACGGGAATAAAAGAGAGTGCCACTCGGAAGACACCCAAAATATCAGTTCAGAAGCAACCCTACAAGCACAAGGGCATGGAGGTAAGTAACTACTGATAGTTATAGGCAAGGAAGGTGTTACACCCCATGTTTTCGTACGTAAAAAAATACGCCATAAGTAAATTGATGGAAGCTCGGAATTGAGATATTACATCCCGCATTTTCGTGTGTTAAAGTTTCGTCGTAAGTTAACCAATGTAAGTTTGGGAATGGGATTATTTTGAGATTATAAGCATCATGCTATTTCAAACAAGTTATGAGTAAATTCATAAAGGTGAGAGGGAAAGCAAGTCAAATAAATTGAATTTTTGTCCAAGTTTGGCATATTGGGATAAAATACGGGCCGAGCGATAATACCTGATATTGATCGACTAGTACCATACAAGTTACCATATGACCACGATAGTAGGATGTATATATTGTATTAGAAATAAGTTGAATTTTAAGTAATTTGAGAGAATTCTTAATTATGTGGGTAATTAGTTAATTACCGGATAGCGGGAAATTACCTAATTAATTAATTGCTTATTAGATAAGATTAAAATCCTCACCCCATCCCCACGTGGCAGCAAGCCACTAAACCAAACAAATGACTCTTAGTACCTTTTAATTAGGTGTCCGTCTAAGGTAATATAAATATGACACCTACGTAGAAGTTGGCTTCATTTTGACTTAGAGTAATCAAGTGAGAGACCATATACCTTCTTCCTAATTCAAGACTTAAAAAGATCCTATTTTTGTTCCTACATATTACTTGCCAATATTCTCTATATTATTATGGAATTAACAATCACTAGCAAATGCTGAATCGTAACTATCCCTCTTCTGCACATGGTTGCATTGATGAAGAGCATCTACAATACTTGCATTCAAGAAGTAAAACTGGAATGTAAAACCATACCACGAGTGATGCTGAGTCCATATAAAATTAAGAGATATGGATAAGAATTCAGCAAAGTAACAATCTTAAGAGAAAATTTCATACGAAATTATACTGCATAGTAGCAACGGAATTTTGCGGTTCTAAAGGAGTACGGTGCAATCTTTTTCAAGAACATCACCGGATTTTTTTCTACTCCAGGTATGTTAAGGCTAAGTCCTTATTTCATTTTGAGATGATCTCGTAATTACACGAATTTGATAACGAAGCATAAAGAAAAATCCATATCCCGGAATTTACGTATATTTTTCTAGTTTTGTAAGTTACAATATTCTCTTTATCAGGACTTCATATTCATTTAAGTATTTTCTTTTTCCAGTCAAGAGAGTAGAGAGTCTATATACACAATATTACAATATTTTCATTACCATCGAGCTATAATCGATGGGTAGGCCCCTATTGGGCAACCTTTGATCAGATCGTAAGTTATATACCGAGCCTACTATCGCCGAGCGCCTATGAGCGAGCCTAGTTGGCCGAGATACAGAGCCAAGGATGGCTGAGTGCCTATGAGCGCTACTACGGTAGATAAGTTTTATATATATATATATATATATATATATATATATATATATATATATATATATATATATATATATATACCGAGCCTTATAAGACCGGACAACTATTTTACTTACTATAATAGATTCAGTATCAGTAGGTGAGCATATTTTCAGATTATCTTTGGCCCCCAGTGGTTTTAGTTATTATATTATCAGTTTAGTTTCAGCGTTCAATATATTGCCTTACATACTTGGTACATTACTCGTACTAACGCCCTTTTTTCCTAGGGATGCTACATTTCATGCTTGTAGGTTCTGATAGTCTGGTCGAGAGTCCTCCAAGTAGGCTATCAGCTCAGCGGAAGATATTGGTACGCTCCATTTGCTCCGGAGTTCCTTGTATGGACAGTATGATTTAGACGTGTATTGTTTGGTATGGCGGGCCCCTATCCCGACCTTTATGTTAAGGTGTACTCTTAGAGGGTTGTACACAGATGTCATGTATACGAATGCCTGTATTGCCTTGTAGGCCTATATTTTGAGTATATGAAAGATCATGCCAGCCTTATAGGCCCCTACGTTATATGCATAAGTTTGGATTATATGTTGGGTCATCTAATGCTGAGTATTTTCCTTATGTTTTATTCTATTTATCTCACGATAGCCTCTCTGGCTCATTTACCTATAGTAGTATGATACGAAAGATACGCTACGTAGGTACTCGGTTGAGAAAGGGTACGAGGTACCCAGTTAATAAAGATTATCATTATTTACCATTCAGGACAAAAGATATACGCATTTTGAGTTACCTTCAACAATGACAAATGTATGTACAATCGGCCACACCGATCTCAGTTATGCCTTATGGGAGCTAACATACATAGTTTAAGAGAAGGACGAGTTATCAGGATCCGGCTGAGGATAGACTAACCCAAAATAGTGGATATATTGGTAGAGTTAGTTTACATTTTCAAGGGATAGTGCAAACGTGGCGATGGATCTCCTCGTGAGACACCTCGATGGTGCACCCTAAAATAGTACAGCTAGAAGCACTCGAAGCTTGGAGAGATAAATATTACCTTAGTGTGGCTCCCATCCTGGTAGAAAGTGAGTGTTAGTCAATTCGAGGAGCCAATGGATGGAGCTAGAGGGACTAAAAGCAAAAAAACGTTTTGTTCGAGTTTTTAGAAAAAAATGATAGACAGAAATGTTAGCAGGAAAATAAGAAGAGAATTAATGAAGCAATATAAGTAAATTATGGTACATGGATGACAACGGTAGATAAGAAAAATGATAGTATTACAGAGTCTATAGTCAAGTAAAGGGAAAAATGAGAAGTGACAGGCCTTGACACAACAAATGAGTATAGGCCATAAAGTCATATTCTCACTTCGAAAAATAAGTTCGTGACTCCAACGCAACTACCGAAAGGAAAAGTTAAACCCCAGAATAATTGAAATCAGTATGGGCTGGTGAAAAAGATAAACTAAACACGAATCAGGGACTGAGTGATTTGATAATAGTCAGCATCATGAGAATTTCAAATTTGCATTCCGACGATAATAGAATGGACAACAGAAGACGATTCATGAGAAATTCAGAGAATGGTCATTCAGGAAGGCGCTTCTCTAAAGCAAGCAATATGAGCAAAGTTAAGCTTAAGGGATTGTATGTGCCAGTTGCACTAAGTGTCACCATCACGAGTAAGGGGAATTTGTTATCCTTGGTGCAGAAGGATTGCCGCAAGGCGAGTAAGGGTCATTGATGTTGTGAAACGACGCCAAAAATGAAGAGGTAAAACATCCATAGGTATATCCTCGTGGACTCAGCTCTTAGTACTCCCCTAAAAGGGGGATATGGAGTGATGTGGTATCAAGTCGGAATTAAGTGGTTCTAGTGACTATGGAATGGTAAAGGAATAATGCGATAAAAATGAAAAAGGAATGAGATGGCACTTATCCAAATCCTACAGATTTTCTACGATTCCAGTGCAAGCACGACGTCAAGGAGAGGAAGTAAGTGTTCCTGCTCGAGTTGTTATTAATAAATAAGGAGCCAGTGCGAGACATAAGTTAAGATAAAGGAAATAACCCAAGAAAGATTACGTGGAATATTGAGATGAGAATGGGCCAACGAGTATTTAGTAATTGATCAGGAAGAGCCTAGTTATCGCTAAACAGGAGGTTAAATACGAGTCAAGAAGATCCTGTAAGATAAACATAGTAAAATCCAATATAGTGAATTCATCCTCGCAGTTATGACATCGTGATCATTGAGAAATATTTAGATAGGAGTTGGGGTATTTAAAAGTACCATATGAGTGTTACAGAGATAAAAGAGAGTGCCACTGGGAAGTCAGTCAAAATATTATCACGACCCCAAAACACCCGTCGTGATGGTGCCTATCGTGGAATCAGGAAATCCACACTTTTTGTAGAAATAAGATTTGTTTTTCAGGAGAATTGTAAATTTAGTAGCAAAAGTATCAACAATAATCCATTTAAAAGTTTAGCATCATCAAAACATCATGTAAAAACCAAACCCAGATCTAGTGTCACCGAATCATGAGCTACTACATAGTAAGAGTCCCAAAGTACAAAATAGACAACATAGCCTGAGATAATATAAATGCAGAAGGAGGATAAGGAAGGAAAAATCGAGGCTGCGATCGCCAGCTGCTACCTCGAAGACTCCAGGGATCTCTATCAACAAATCAACCACTTCTACCCGACCTCGATGAACCTGGATCTGCACACAAGGTATAGGGGGTAAAGTGAGTACACCAGCTCAGAAGTAACAAACCCAAACTACGAGCTCAGATGTAGTGACAGACTAAACATCAATAATTGTAATGAAAACAGTAACAGAAGTTAGGCTTGTTTACAGTTTTAACATATAATGGAAACAAAATATGACCGATATGATCAATAACCCAGGTATATCCCAGTACCCCACATGCCAATGTATCAACAGTTTGGAAATGCACCTAGTGCTCACAACTCTCACATCAAAGTCCACTCAGTACTGTATATGGATTTCGGGCCCAGAGAGGATCCATCCCGGATAGTACACAAACACCGGTGATCGTAGTCACTCAGTACTAAGGAAAAAGGCCGATCCAGCCCACGGAGAAGATCCATATTCGGAACACAATACTCGTACAAGATCCATGTCCAGGGACGATCCATCCCTCACATATCATCAACTTCGGACAAGATCCATGCCCAGGGAAGATCTATCCCTCAATATCAATGAGCTCGCTATGGGTGTAAAGACTCCGGAGGGGATCCTATTGGTCCAAGCACTATATCAAGACAACAAAGGCATGATCAGAGTATGGCTGCGGTGTGCAGTCCGATCTCATAATTGTCTCAATAACAAGCTCTCGGCCTCACTCAGTCATTACTCTCCAGTCTCGCTCACATGGGCTCACAAATGCATGAACTAGCCCGAAACAATGATAAACATATAAAATCAATAATTACCGAGACTGAGGCATGAAATGATATGCTATGACATGATTGAGTATATAAAATCAAATAAACACATAAGGAGACAGCAATATACGACCACTCGGGTCTCAGCATTTTTGGCGTGAAGCCCTAGCATTTGACTTTGCATGATTTCTAGCATGTTCACATTAATCACATCAATAAAAGTGCGGATATCAATCCGAAATAGCTACTAGACAGTGCCATGGGATGAGCCAGGCCACAATCACTCAGTGTATGGCCGCACGCCCGTCACTTGGCATGTGCGTCACCTTAATTATAATCATATAGCATATCGTTTAGGGGTTCGAACCCTCAGAACCAAGTTTGGAAACGTTACTTACCTCAAAACTCGCTAAAATCTTATCCCTCAATGCCTTTGCCTCAAGACTCAGCCTCTAATTGCTCCAAATCTAGCGAAAATCAGATTTATATGATTAATATATACCAAGGAACGAAGCCCATTCGAAAATTATCAATATTGAGCACAAATCCCGAATTTGGTCAAACCCGACCCCCGAGTCCACATCTCGGAATTCGATAAAAAATACAAGACTGGAATCCTTACCTAATCCCCCAATTTTAGTCATAAATTTCCATAAATTTCACCCATAATCAGTCAAATAATCGTACATAAACGAGTTTTAAGTCCAAAAGTCTTACCTCCACAAAGAACCCACGAATTTCCTCTTCAAAAACCCTCAAAAAGCTTCAAACCTGTACAGAAATGGTGGAAAAATGATCAAAACTCACTAAGGGTTCTATTTATATGCTCTGCCCAGCGATGACCGCACCTGCGGCTAATTCATCGCACCTGCGGACCCGAACCTACGATCCCATGTGCGCACCTGCGCAAATCACTTAAGGGGTCCAAAATCCGCACCTGCGACTCACCTACCGCACCTGCGATTCCGCAGGTGCGGCCCATTCTCTGCATCTGTGGTCCTTCTCCAGCCTAGACAATTCTGCATCTGCGATCCGTCCTCCGCTTCTGCGGACTCGCACCTGTGGTCCCATATCCGCAGGTTCGGAAAAACCAGAAGGCTTCACAACAGTAGTTCCAAAATTCCAAAACCATGCAGATAACAATCTGAACTCATCCCGAGGCCCTCAGGACCTTAACCAAAAGTACCAACAAGTCATAAATGATCACCCGGACTTAGTCAAACCCTCGGAACACCCGAAATAACACCGAAACATCAAATCAACCTATGATTCAAGCCTAAGGATTTCAAACTTTTCCTAAAATCACCAACGATGTCGAAACTACCCAAAACTCGTCTGAATGACCTGAAACTTTTCACACACATCCAAAATGACGCTACAAACCTGTTCTAACTTTCAGAATCCCATTCCGACCCCGATAGCTTATTTTCCACTACCGACCGGAAATTGCCAAAAACTCAATTTCGCCAATTCAAGCCTAATTGTTCGGACCTCTTACCCACATTCCGAATATACTCCTAAGTCCCAAATCACCTAACGAAGCTATCCGAGCCCAAAAATCTGCATTCCAAGGTCTTTTACCTAATAATCAACTTCCGGTTGACTTTTCCAACCACAAGACCAACTTAAGAGACTAAGTGTTTCATTTCTCACCACGACCGCTTCGAACCTGAACCAACACATCATAAATAGGCTAATAAAAACATGACAAAGCATAAACAGAGAAAACGGGGCTAATCTCACGGAACGACCGACCGGGTCATTACAAATATCAAGTTCAGAAGTAACCTTACAAGCACAAGGGGGTGGAAGTAAGTAACTACGGATAATTATAGGCAAGAGAGGACATCAAAAGGTCCGTCGAGTATACAATGTAATAAGCTCACATCTTTACAAGAGTCAGGGGATCCTCCCTAAATACTACAATGAAAGACTAGTTGAGGAAGTAAGGAAGAAGGCTTCAACCTAAGTTCAGTAACATAAGGAGAAAATGGTTGTGTAACAACAGTCTCACTACAAAATTGCATGCACTCCAAAATAAAGTGGCGCCTACCATAGCTAATGAGCGGGGAGTAAAAACCAAAAGTCATATTCGAGACCATACGAGTTGCACAAAAATTCTGGCACGCGTGAGGACTCAGTTAAGCTAAGTATGCACGCAACAAGGAGGAAAAAATAACAGGAAAAGCAATTGCTTACATATGAAGAAAGTTGAAATGGAAATAAAGGAATTTTTCGATTAATGATTAGCCATAAAAGACTCCGGTATGAGTAAAAACGAAAGAATTAGGTCCAGGTCATAGACAAAGGATTGAATCATTACAAGATTGTATCATGGTTTTCCATAGCATCCATGAAATGCTAAAGTAATAACTAAATTCCATGAGCTGCAAATCAGAAGATAGATTAAGCCTACATAAAGGCTAATCAGAAGGAAGAGGAAACTAAAGAGCTACATCAACCAAGTGAATCTTGAGTCTGATTATTGGACCCAGAAAATTTATAGAAGTCATGATTGAGAACATTGCAAAATCACTCTTAATATCAAAGATACAAGAGAGATGGTACAACAACCACATTCTATAATGACCCCACGATAAAGCCAATTAGAAGGGTACCAACCTCATAAGAAGACAGTATGAAGCTCTCACCGGATTGTGTAAGGAAGTGCGAGTATTATAATAGAACTTCAAGTATACCTATAGATGACCAGAGGGACATATTTTCAAGCTCTGTATATGTTTACAAAGTGAGGTCTAGAGATTGGCTAAAAAAACTTGAGGAAAAAGGAAAAAAGAGTCGCATAAGCACACTTACAAAGTCAGAGTCATATAGGTTGCATGACAGGACGTAGCAACAGTTATGAGATTGGAAAGATTTTGACCACAAGTCGTGGTATGGAAAGAGGACTAAAGGGGGGAATACCCTAGACTTTGGATTTATTCAAATAACAGTTGCCTACATGGCTTGAAGAATATTAAAGTATTCGCAAGAGCTATGGGTTATGAGAATGATAAAAGCATCAGTCAATATTCGAGGACGAATTTTCCAAAGGGGGGAATGATGTTACACCCTATGTTTTTGTACGTAAAAAAAAAAATACACCATAAATAAATTGATGGAAGCTCGAAATTGAGATATTATATCCAGTATTTTCAGGGGTTAATGTTTCGTCGTAAGTTAACTGACGTAAGTTTGAGAATGGGATTATTTTGAGATTATAAGTATCATGCTATTTCAAATAAGTGATTAGTAAATTCGTAAAGGTGAGAGGGGAAGCAAGTCAAAGAAAGTGAATTTTTGTCAAAGTTTGGCATATTGGGTTGAAATACGGGCCAAACCGTAATACCTGATATTGATGGACTAGTATCATACAATGTACCATATGACCACGATAGTAGGATGCATAAAGTGTATTAGAAATAAGTAAAATTTTAAGTAATTTGAGATAATTTTTAATTATGTGGGTAATTAGTTAATTACCGGATAACGAGATATTACCTAATTAATTACTTAATTATTGGATATGATTAAAATCCCCACCCCACCCCCATGTGGCAGCAAGCCACTAAATCAAACAAATGACTCTTATCCCCTTTTAATTAGGTGGCCATCTAAAGTAATGTAGATATGACACCTACATAGAAGTTTGGCTTCATTTTGACTTAAAGTAATCAAGTGAGAGATCTTATACCTTCTTCCTAATTCAAGACTTAAAAATATCCTATTTTTGTTCCTACATATTACATACCAATATTCTCTATATTATTATGGAATTAACAATTACTAGCAAATGCTGAATCGTAACTATCCCTCTTCTGCACATGGTTGCATTGATGAAGAGAAACTATAATACTTGCATTCAAGAAGTAAAAATTGAATGTAAAACCATACCACGAGTGATGTTGAGTCCGTATAGAATTAAGAGAGATGGATAAGAATTCAGCAAAGTAATGATCTTAAGCAAAAATTTCATACGAAATTACGGTTCTAAAGGTACGGTGCAACCTTTTCCTAGAACATCATATGGATTTTTCCCTACTCAAGGTATATTAAGGATAAGCCCTTCTTTTATTTTGGCATGATCTCATAATTACACGAGTTTAATAATGAAGCATAAAGAAAAATCCATATCCCGGAATTTACGTATATTTTTCTAGTTTTGTAAATTACAATATTCTCTTTATCGGGACTTCATATTCATTTGAGTATTTCCTTTTTCTAGTCATGAGACCAGAGAGTGTATATATACAGTATTATAGTATGTTCATTACCATCGAGCTATAATCGACGGGCAGGCCCCTATTGGGTAACCTCTGATCAGATGGCAAGTTATATACCGAGCCTACTGTGGCCGAATGCCTATGAGCGAGACCAGTTGGCCGAGATACAGAGCCTAGTATGGTCAAGTGGCTATGAGCGAGCCTAATACGGTAGATAAGTTATATATATATATATATATAT